>CM053788.1:149643415-149843415 GCA_028749045.1 Cupressus sempervirens
ATGGGCATCTTTAATTGACAAATTTTTTTTGCATTCACTTAATAATTAAATTCTAAGGGCAAAGCATATTAATATCTTCTAGATCCTCATGGGGAAAATCTTTTTTTTTACATTTAGTGGATCTACCTTTAAAAACAGAAACAAAATTAGAATGTAGGAATCTAATTCAACCAATCTCAACAAAAATCATGATTTTTTTAACAAAATTACATTCCTTTGACCTAGGGACACAAATTTACACCAATAAGTCTTTATAGTTGTTTATCATCTACAATAAAATTTATTTTGAGAACTTCATATGAGCTTTCTACCTTTATATTAATTGACTAGATCTTAAGTCTTGATTAAGAACAACATATCTTCTTTTGATTTGTACCAATTATTTCTTCTAATAAGTTCAAGAAAAATCAAATATACAAAATTATTTTAAATGAGATTTACCTTTTAAATAAACTCCATTCTCTCATGGGTCTTCTTGAAAAGACTTAGCTTGAAACTCATCTATTTCTTCCTCCTCAAATTTCAAAGCTTTTTCTTTCTCCTCATCATGTTCATCACGTTCATCGTTAGATAAATATTCTTCCTCTTTAGTCTCAAAACATACCTTCATTTTTTCTTGTTCTTTCAAGTATAATGCAACAAAAAATACTTTCCTCTTAAAAAGTAAAATCATACAAACATTATTTGAAAAATATTAATTAATGCATTTTGAAAACTTTTAACCTTAATATTTTCACTATGACTACTAAAAATAAATGTTTATATTTCTAAAACTAAATTATATAATTATATATATACATACACACATACACACACATACATATATACATATTTATATGTATATATACATATACATATGTGTATATATATGTATATGTATATGTACATATATATATACATATATATACATATACATACATACATATATATACATATATATACATATATATACATATATACATATATACATATATATACATATATATATACATATATATATACATATATATGTATCTATATATATGTATATATGTATATATATGTATATATGTATATATGTATATGTATGTATATGTATATATGTATATATGTATATGTATGTATATGTATATATATGTATATATATGTATATATATATATATATATCTTGTAACGCCCCGCTCGAGAACCCAAGAGAATTAAACCTAAGATGTTACAATGTTTACTGAACTTTTTTTTTTTTTTTAAAGTTTAAACAACATCAAAATAACATTAATGCGGAAGCAATATGAACATACACAACAAATACACATTGCAATTACAGATATAGTTTCAATTCCTCAAAGGTTCCTTTACGTTGAGTCACATTTAATAATTTTAAATTAATTAGTTTAAGTTTCAAGTACAATGTCACATGATCATAAAGAAATAACAGATACATAAATTGCATAAGCAAATGCATAAGTATAAACAATACAATGAAAGTACATCCACTAAATAGCATCCACTGCACATGTCGCAGGGTATGTGAGAATAGATACAATACATCATAATACATGATAACATATATACATCAACTAAAAAGAAGTCTCTGAGATAAGAAATAAGAATAAAGGTACATCCTCTGCAATGAACATCCAACAGCTGTCAATGTGAAGGGAACCCAAATGGTAAGAAGGCACTACCTCCCGACTGCATGGTTACCTAGTCAGGCTTCCACTCCCACCGTGCAGGGAAGATAATGAACGATCCACATACGGCTATCAAACATAAAACATTCCTAGGCAAGGTACCCCTAATAGCCAAAACTACCTCAAAGGTAACACATGCTACTCAAGAAGATAAAATAATCCAAAAGTAAGAACACTCAATCCAATACCGACACCACATAATCAAACATCATACATGAACCAAGTATAAACCAAATACCAAGGTCATAAGACAAAGTCAACAAAAGACAATCACCTCAAGTCAAAAACCACATATCACGAGTACAACATAATGAAACACCAATCATCATCAATGAAAGTAAGTAACCACAATAAACACATCCAACAATAGATACACCACCAAAGGTACACAAAATCTATAGAGGAGACTCAAGCTACATAGTAGGGAGTGTCATCACATGGCTGCTTGAGTTACCCTGGACTGATCTCTTAATAGACCCCGGACCCTCAAGCGTTGAGTTACCCTGGACTGGTTACTCTGAACCCCGGACCCTCAACATCACACATGTGGAAACTAGAAAGCCCTCTCAAGAAGACGAGGCACTCTTCTCATTCCCATCCTTAGTCTATACAAGCACTAAAGGCATGGGTAGATCAAATATCTCTAACTTATCTTTTTAGTGTGTTTACCCCCCATAAATTTTACTTACTAGATTATCACTTATTACATAACTTGCATTAGGTTACCCTGGTACTGACCACTTTGGGTCCCGGACCCCTATGCAAGCCACTCCCAAGTCACGTACCTAGACAACCTCTCCTAAGCACATAAAAATACAGTTGTGTCCCATACCACAAGACCCATAAAGATCAAACTCGATTCCTTAACAGGCAACCCGAAAGCAATTTGGTTCTCCAAACCCAAGTACACATAAATGTTCCATAGAGTAAACCTCATAAATATAACTTCAATTTGAATCACAAGACACATCATAACATCCAACCACAAAATGGTATCAAAGAAATTCCATAAAACCTCTGGTGTACACTCTAGACTGGTCGACACCTAATCAACACCAAAATCCCAAAGCATAGACAGTATAAGCAAAACAATACAGTTTTTATAGTTTGAGTTACAAGTAAAGTTTCAGTTTTGTTTTCAATGTACATTTTCAAGTATACAAGATTTTCAGTATTGCCCTTATAACTTAACCCAATCATTTATTCGAATAAAGTATAGAATTACCCCTAATTGATTTAAATCAAATTTTAGTAATAATTTAGGATAACTATTTACCAATATTATTAAAGCAATATCGATTGATCTTTGAGTAAAATAATTGTGATTTTATTAAAAATCAACGTCTTTAATTAATAATAAAATCAATTCACTTCTTCTTAAATAATTTCTATTATTTAACAATCTCAAATAAAATAGTAATTATATTACTATCATTAATTAAATTATTAAATGTTAATAAGATTTATCAATAAAATTATTAACAAATAATAATTTAAATTTAACAAAATCTATACTTAACAATTTAAATTTAATATAATCTAAATTTAATAATTTATATTAAAAAATTAATATGATTTAAATTTAATGATTTAAAAAATATATTTAATAAATTAAAATTAATATAAATAAATTTAACAATTTAAAATTTTAATTTAATTAAAATTTAATAATAATAAAATTATAATAAAAAAATAAAAAAAAATTTTAAAAAAAACCAAGCGCTTAATAATAAAGCCGCTGGTTTATATAGCCATGTGGTCAACCTTAAAAAGGTTGCCGTAGGCTTTTATAAAGCCGACCGTGCGGCAGTTTTTAATAATGCCGCCCCCAAACGTCTCGCAGTACACTGCGATTCCTGCAGACGCATGGGGAGTGCCGCCAGGAGTAGGTAAGGTAATTGTTATATATTTATTTATTTTCAATTATTTATAAATTTAGTTTTATTTTATTTTAAATAAACTTTTTAAAATATATTACCAATTAAAAATATATATATATAAACTCAGTTCAGCTTTCTTTAAAATTTCTATAATATTATCTTAAATAAATAATTTATTATTATTATTATTATTATTATTATTAAATATAAAGAAATACAGTCTCATAGAGAAAATAATTCTCACCATTTGAATTTCAATCTAAAATCTTCTTTTTATTTCAAGCCCTATTCGAATAAAATTTTAATTTCTTCAATCTACTAAACTAGAGTTTTCTTATTACTTTTCTAATCCCTACGTACACAACAAGATATAGACACACACCCAGTAAATTTACAACATTGAATGTTCAAAGGTTTATCATAGAGAATTTATGATTCTACTATCCACAATCACGAAGAAGACAAGAACGAAAGTCGCATAACTCAATCAGTGGTCAAAACACAAGACCCTACCTGTACCGATGCTAAATTCTAATAGCTAGATGAAAATTCCTATGCAAAATCTTCAAGCCATGCCAAATTCCCTTCTTTTCCAAACCCTTCCAGTTGCTTTCCAAAACCTGTGTGTGCCTTGAAAACCTGTGTCTGAAAAAACTCTCCTCCCAAATAATGACCCCAAAAACCTCTAATAAAGAATCTAATTATCCTTTAGGGTTTCTGTCACCACCACTTCTAAATTAGAATAATTAATTTATTTGATTAATTCATTCATGCACAATTAATTTTCTTTTTAAATTAAAATATTCTTTTATTATTCCTTCATGCACTTTAAGTGAATTATTGAATTACTTTATTTAACTTTCCACTTTACTTTACTTTAAATTAATTTAATAACATTTAATCTCATGTGCACATTATTAAAATATCTTTATTCGAGTTCACATGTTTTATCTTTTAATTAATTTCTTATATTTAAAACTCATTCATGCGAACTTGAATCTTTTCCATAAATTAATATCTTTTAACTTCTTAATTTATTTATTTTTGAACTTTTAATTTGATAAATATTTATTAACTTATATAACAATAATATTTAGCATTTAAAAATGAACTCTAAATATATTATTATTAAATTAAATAAATATTATCACATTCTAAATTTAATCTTAAAACTTTTATCTTCAATTTAATTCTTTATATTTAATTAATTTCTCAATTAATTAAATATAATTAAATATTCATAATATCATAATAATTTTCCATTAAATTAAATTATTAATTTAATCTATTAATTAGACTTAATTAATAAAAATTCATCAAAGACTCACAAAACAACATACGCACAAAATACTCACGGGTTTAAAAAGGGTAGACAGTCTCTTACGAGTTCTCCTTGCAGGACAAGTATTATAGGCTTATGGCTAGGATTGGACCTAATCATTATCTTCCCATTCTCACCATTTGAGTATTTGTAATAGGGCATGCTCATCCTGGCAATTCAGGGAAGTCGATGCCTGGTACCTGCATCCTGCATAAAAGACGAGCATGTACATGTATATAATATATCTAAACTAAACAGACAATGGCGGGGAGTGGTTCATCGTGTAGATCCTGACTAGCAGGTGACTATGACTCCCTCCCCTAACCATATCAAACACGTCAGACAGAAAGATAAAATAAACACGCACACCATACACATGCAAGTATGGGGTAAGTATAAAAATCACAAATCTAAGATCAAATGCGTACATATAATAATGCGTCTCTATCAATACAACATAATCATCATTAAAGACATCATGTTAACATTTTTATAAAAGAAACCAGTTTTACTAACTAGGATCATCATTAACGTCATATGAAATGAAATCAACTAAAAAATTATAACCGATATCTTTGTAATCAAAGTCATGAAATAATATCATAATATTACAAATCTAGTATCTCTAAAACTAATCAATGCATAAAATCAACCTAAA
Organism: Cupressus sempervirens; assembly: GCA_028749045.1. Classification (NCBI taxonomy): domain Eukaryota; kingdom Viridiplantae; phylum Streptophyta; class Pinopsida; order Cupressales; family Cupressaceae; genus Cupressus; species Cupressus sempervirens. Next base: position 149,648,945 of record CM053788.1, read on the forward strand.
GCAAATTGACAATGATAACAGAAATGCAAACTAGGGGCAGGCACTACATATCTATATAACTATATATATATACATATACACATATACATATATATATACATATACATATGTATATACATATGTATATACATATGTATATATATATATATGTATATACATATGTATATGTATATATATATGTATATGTGTATATGTATATATATACACACACACATATATATACATATACATATATATGTATATGTATATGTGTATATGTATATATATATGTGTGTATATATATACATATACACATATACATATATATATACATATATATATATACATATGTATATACATATACATATATACATATGTATGTATGTATATACATATACATACATACATATGTATATATGTATATGTATATACATATGTATATGTATATACATATGTATATATATATATATGTACATACATATGTATATATATATGTACATACATATGTATATATATATGTACATACATATGTATATATATATGTACATACATATGTATATATATATGTACATACATATGTATATATATATATATATATATACATACATACATATGTATATATATATATATATATATACATATATATATATGTACACACACCACACACACACACACATATATATATGTATGTATGTATGTGTATATATGTATATGTATGTGTGTGTGTGTGTATACATACATATATATATTTATGTGAGAAGTTGAATAACAACCTCACAACCAAAACTTTTCAGATATTTTAAAATTATAGATTTTCATCCTTGTTTTAGAAGATCAACAAATCAAAACAACAATTTATTATTATTTTCTTGTAGTATATTTATATTTTATCAATTAAAGCTAACTACATAAGACATTGATGCCATATACTATATTTTCTAAAAATGACAAGCATTAATAGTACCTATCACCCTATCCTAACTACTGACTATCTCTTCTCAAAATTAGTAACATATATAACTATTACCATTATAGAAAAAAGGGAATCATATTCACTAAAATACAAACTTATAACTTGTAGACCTACTATACACAAGACATGGACTTTTGAACATTCAATCTTTGTAATAAAATATTTGCCCAACTATACCAAAAGGGCCAATCATTGAACCTAAACTCTAGTATTGACCAAGAAATTATCCCATTATGCTTCAGATAGCCTCCTCCTTGGAGATCTTCATCTCATAGACTAGCTTTGTGCATCAAACAAGAATAAAAAGACTTCCTTTGGTGTCAATCCAAACCTTAGTGTCCTTCTTAAGCTCCTCCTTTTGTCTTCTCCCTTCTTCCAGCTCTCGAATCAAATCTTATAGGATTTCCCATCCACCATGAGCCTTTGTAGTGTAGAAATCTTTTCTCATTGTTGCCCTTCAAATAAAAGAAGCTTGAAACCATTTGTTGTTACATGTACCTATCACCAAAGTGTTTCATTGGTTCTCAAGACAACCCCCAACTTTTCCATGCTAATGATGGGAAGCATCCCTCTATACTATTATGGTTCAACACACAAATGCATTGCCCATGAGGTATCCTCCCTTTTTCTCACCTACAAGTACCATGCCAATAAAGCCAAAGAAATATCAAAATTTATTCTAAACCAATATTTTATTATGAAGAATTCATTCTCTAAGATTGGACATAGACATTGCTAGAAACACAAGTCATCAATGGTGAAATTATTTTTAGTCTCTTCATTTTTAATGCCCCTTTGAAGGCATATAAATGATTTTGAGTATCTAGAGAGAATTTTGCTTCCATATTCGTCTTTCCCTCACTTTGCTTCAAATACTTGGATTGTGGCCCCCTAATCTATGTTGTTATGTACTACTTGCTTAATTTAGATTTTTCCATTCCAATATCTAGTTCTTTCATTAACACCCCACATCATGATGGATATACTTGATCTCACTTTTATCATAGTTAAACTTCTCATAAGAATTTTGGTACTATTATCCTTATGTCAGATTGACCATAAAGTATAATATGATCTAATTTGGATTTGATTTTAGTCCCTTTAATATTTATCAATATTGAATTATGATTAATTGCCAATAGTGGATTGTCTTTATCTGTAACTGTTGCATGAAAAAGAATACATATATATATTTTGATGATTCTTCTCTTGAATCCAACTAGAATATATATGCCATCAAATGGGCATCACTTGAAAAAATGTGACTGTTGGATGGTAAGTCTTTTACAGAGAGTTACAATTTAATAGTAATATTTACAATTTAATTATATTTATTAAGATCAAATGAATAGTAATAGGATTGTCTAGATTTAATCAATATGACAAAGCATAAATAGATGTTTGATAGCATTTAGGAATCATAAGAATAATCCTTTGCAAAACATATATAATCCAAGAGAGAAATCATACTTGTGGGTATTAGGTTAATAATATTAGTAGGTATACATGTGTGTATGTATACATTTGTCTGATCAGCTAACCGATGCTACCAGATTTAACACTCCCTCTTATTAAGGGAAAATAACAAGTATGAGTAGATTTAGATATCATCTAGCACGTGATATCAAGGACTATGCAAATATCAAGTCAACATGACATTTGAATATCCTTGTTATGGTATGTGCACTGACATCACATCACATGATGTTTACCATAACATGTCATGGCATTTCCATGGACATTACATCACATAATGCCCCCCACAATTATATCATCAAGACCATATTGATTTCCAATAGATATCAAGTTAGCATGATATCTATCATTAAGTTAGAGAGATATTAACTATTAAGACATTTGCATGAATATCAAGTCAGCATGATATTTGTCATGATAGTAGACATTATAGAGTCATCATTTTACAATGTAGAATACAAGTGTACATTATTTGAAAGATCATCACCTTTCAGTAACATACACAAGAGGCCTAGAAAGTCATACAATCACACATATGACAAAAAGAGTTTATACATTAAACATCTTTAACATATTAGTACAAAATTAAAATAAATTTGAGATAGAGTATCAATTACATTTCAACATACCAAGTTTCTTTCTAAAGTGTTCTACTTTAACTCTAGAGAGAGATTTGGTTAGAATGTCTATTGTTTGATCACTTGTATTAATATATTCCAATTGAATTGCCTTCCTTTCAACCATGTTTCTCACATAGTGATAAGGAATCTCCATATTCTTGGATTGATCATGGAAAGCATGATTCACATAAAGCTTGAAACAACTTTGATTGATTGTGGCAGGCTTCGGGGGTTCACAAAATAGTTCCACAATTAGCCTTCAGAGCCATATGGCTTATTTAGTCCCCATGCTACAATCTATTCTACTTCCATAGAACTTTGTACTACTAAAGACTATTTCCTGCTAATCCAAGAGATCATGGTTGATCCCAATTTGAAACAACATCCAGATGCACTCTTTTGATCAGTCACACTTCTGGCCCAATTTGAGTCAATATATTCATGTAATTTTAAATTAAAATTTTTATATTTGAGTCCATAACCAATGGTACCTCAATATATGCTTAACAGAAACAAGATGTATCTCTCGTGGTTAACACATAAACTGACTTAAGGTATTTACTACATAGAAAAATTTAGGATGTCTATTAATCAAATTATTTAATGATCTGCAAAATTGTCAATAAAGAGTAGGATCTACAAATCTAGATTTTGTTATTGCCTCTTTTAGCTTATGTGGGTTAGTTTCCATAGGTATTGATATACGCCTATAATTTAGCATTCTAAATATCTTTAGAATATAAAAAATTTACTTTCCTTGGTTCAAAATAATGCCACTAGATTTTTGCCAGACTTCTAGTCCAAGAAAGTAGTGTAAAATACCCAAGTCCTTCATGTCAAATTCTGAAGCTAGATCTTTCTTACACTGAGTAATGATGTGATCTTCTCCTGCAATCAGTAGGTCATCAACATATAAGATTCATATCATCATATCACCTTTAATAACTTTAAAATAAAGATTTGGATCTACATCCTTATTTGAGAAGCCTAGTCCCACAAGATAGTTGTCAATTCTCTCATATCAGGATTGTGGAGTCTACTTGAGTTCGTACAGGGCTTTCTTTAACTTGTATACATGGGATGTTGCATTATAAATTATTAAACCATCTAGTTGTTCTAGGTAAACTTCCTCTTTTATAGCCCCATTCAAAAATACAATTTTTATGTCCATTTGATTTATCTATTGATTTATGGAGGAGTAAACTAGATGTTGAGAGGCGGGGGGGGTGAATCAAGATCTATAACATTCTATACCATTTTACCAATTAATCCACATCTAATAATAACTTATGCATGTAATACAATAAATGTAAACTAGTTGTAATATGTAAATCAAATCAATCGAGAACATGCATGAAAATAATAACACATAACATAATATTTGTTACCCATAAACCCTCCAAGGTGAAAGTAAAATTAGGGTGGGGATGACACCCACAAATATTCACTACTGCAGTAACAAAGTTAACCAATTTAAGGTTACAATGTTTGACCATAACATATGATCTACCCAATGAGGAGTCTATCTTGTTAAAGACTTAAGAAATTGTTAGGTTCCATCTTGTTAGAGGATTTGGCACTTACAGCTAAGTGATGACTATGTTAGAATATTTATAAAGATATATTAAGACCACTCTATTAAGAGATTTACCTTGATTCAAGTATGTTAAAACTGATTTAGCACTTGACTCTCGATTTTCTTTGCAAGCTAGTTTTGATTCTTCTCCTTACTACCTAATCCTCTCCTCTAATCTAATAACTCTTGCCTTTCCCTTTCACTTTCATTGCTTGTGAATGGGTTATTTATTCTGTTAGATGATAACAAAACCCTTGAATGACTTCTGATCTTCACATACACATGTACAACCACTTTCTCAACTCTTACATCCTCGTGATCTAGGTCAAGATCAATGTTTTATAAAGATTCCATGAAGAGTCTTCTAGATGGTTCCATGATTTGCCTCTTCATCTTGATCATTGTACAAACACATGGGGATATGTGACCCACGTCATATAAATTTTCTATAACAACCTCAATAAATATTAAATGTTCTATAAAAACCTTTTCAAAAATTAAATAATCCTTCCAAGTTGGTTTGATAGTCGTTTTGCCTAAAACTTTGTTCCATTCCTGACTTTTTGTGAAGACTGTGTTGCTCAGCCTCAACTATTATTAGTGCTCAACAATGTTGTTGCTTGGCCTTTATTAACTTCCCAATGCTTGGTATATACTGTGCTTAGTGCATACTATATTACTCGGTACTTATATACTTGAACTTTTACTCGAATGATAATAACTTGCTTAGTCATTGAATGAGCTCAGTCCATATAGAAAATTACTCTGTGACCATACTTTACTCAACTTCTATATAATTACTTGGTACATACTAGCTTATGTACATGACTCAACCTATGTAGAGTAGCTTAGTCACAATGATGATCATCTAACTCTGCCTTGTAAATGACTAAGTAATTAACACTAATAGACAACAATAGTTAGAGATACCAATAATCTTCCCCTTTGACATTAGTGGAAAAAACACTATCATATTTACATTTTGCCATATCAATACAAAAATGAATGAGCTTTCCCCCTAAGTCTTATGACTTGTGAAAAAGGAATACAAAAATTCATTATAGCCTTTACTCAATATTACCTATACAAGATACTTCTTCTATATATTTCCCCCTTGTTTTTGAACACTTGATGTCACTACTACTAGGGTTGAAAATTTTGAAGTAATCCATATGTCTCAATGAATTCCTTGTAAACTCTTGTCATCATGGCCAGTACATGATTCCATGTGGTTCTTGCTACCTCCAAAATTTGATTCTACAATTGTAGTCTTGCAGCTAAATCTATTAGACTTTCAGCCACTGATAGGTTATGATATTCTGAGATAAGATCCTGGGATGTTTTGATTATCTCTGCATTACCTCCAAATTAGGTATCATCATTGCTTGAATTGAGATCAATATGGATCTCATGGTGTTATCAGTTGCCTAAAGTTCAAACATTTTATGTTGAGCATTTAGTAGGATATTATAATGATCTATGTTGGATCTTGTTGACTCTGAGATAGTACCATTGGATGCCTTCAACTTAGCCTAAGTCCTATCTACCTATGCCTGAATAGTATATGTAAACTTTGGAACATCTAACAAAATTATGTATACCTGTTGTATCCTCTGTATGATATCCATCATTATTTTTTCTTTATCCTGTAATAGCACCTTCTACTCAGTTATAGTTATGAAAACTTTATCCACAACCTTGGTCTCAACTCTTCTTGCTGACCAATCCATCAACTTATCATTGGATTCAAAATTTTCTGTACTAACTTGATTAGTAATATGTACAAGTTGATCAATAATCTATGTCTCGTCATCTACATTCTGTATATCAAATGCTTCAACAAAAATATGTTTTACATCTTGCAATGTTTGTTGCTACTTTACCTCTCTCTTGTGCTCTTCTTTTAAAATTTTCAAAATTTATTGTAGCAAAAAGTCTTGCTGCAAGTTGATATTTTCTAAATTAAATTGTGGCATCTCAATATGTTCTTCCAAACTAACTTCACTATCTAGTGACATATCCTTTATTTCTTTTCTCTTTTTCAATGAAGGGGTGTTGTTGCTCGATAATGCCTTAGGACTAGGTGAAGAGGTATCACCACTTGGTCTTTCTTGTGCATCTATGCTCGGGACAACAACAATATTACTTTGTTCAGTCTTATTTGATTCTTTATTTCCCTTAATATGCAGTGTTGAAAAAGTATTATCATCTTCATCAGCTTCTCTATCTTATTCATCTTCTTCTTCATTGGTAAGCCTTGATTTCTCAACTTTTGGAGTGTCAGGGGAGTCAACATGTATAGGAGACATGTTATCTTGTGGACTTGGTACACCTAAGATTTCTCCACTATTATGCTCATCATCAACATTCATAGTTTCTACCTTCTTTGTGTAAACCCAAAAATGCTTTTCCACAATAATTCATTATGTTGTTGTACAACTTCCTATTTATTTTGTAGTATATAAAACATTCTATTTAGGAACAAAACTGCTCCTATGTTGTTTCAAAAATGTATCCTTTTGTTCTTGTGTCAAATTGGGCATAACTTTGACTAGTCTATTAGTTCTTATCTGATTTTTTGTTACTTTAGCCTACTACCATTTCCTCTCTAATTTATTATATAGATCCTTGGGTATCTTCTCTATTTCACCAGAAGCTAGTTTTTTATTGCAATCATTTCTATTATAACTTCCTCAAATTTATTTTTATCATCATTATCTAGTGTATCATATTTTACATGTTTGAAACTAGATAAAACTATAGATCTCCTTAGGTTGTCACATGCCTCTTCAATAGTCTTGATCTGCCTAATAAGTAGTCCTCTGACCAATCTCCTGCTCCTAGTTCAAGGTTCACTTGACTCGGTAGTCTCTACTACTTTTTCCTTTATCGACTACTTGGTAGTAGTTGCTACCTTGGTCCTTGGTTGGTAGTGGAGGTTTTGTTGCCTTTTTTACCTTTGATCTTTGATCTTTCTTTCTCTATGGCATGATAATAACTAGGCCTTAACCTTGTCAGCTTCTTCCTCTTCTGCTTCTTCTTCCTCATCACCATTGTCTTGCTCTTCATCTTTACCAAGTCCTTAAGTCGATTGCAATGGTTCTTTACCCTTGCCTAGGGTGCCCAATGTTGCTTCTAGGACTTTGATCATCTTCTTTCTTTTCTTTTCTTTGGAATCTATCTTGACATTCACTATTATTCTTGCCTTTTCTTCTTCACATCTCCCAAATGGTTCTGCCTCGGCATCTACCTCTTCTTTTAGTAATACATTAATGTTTGCACTAACATCATCACTCTCTATTTCATATCCAAAACTTTGTAGCCATGTCTTCCTTGTCTTTACTGCTTGCACAAATGTTTTGTCTATATCAACAAGAAAACATATGTTATCGTAGTATTTTGTGACCAATTCCTTTGGAATTATCAACCTTCTTTTCATTCTCATCTTGAATTCATCAAGATATGTTTCATTGGATTTTCAAAATTGTCTCCCAATTAAGTAATAAACTCATTCATTTGTCTTGTTACGGGTTTGTCTCATTCTCATACAACATCTTCTATGCTACGAAAATACTTCTAAATATAAAAGAATGTACAAATGATTAGGAAACCAAACTTACACATTGAATTCTTTTCCTTTCTTATTGCTGATAGGTTTTCTATTAGTTGTAATATTTGCAGCTTGGCAAGATCATACTCATGATCTTTCATTACAATCTTCCATGCTTAGTCCACAGCCATACTCAACACACTATTCAATCTGCTTGATTGATAGAATTTGTCTGCAATTATTCTCACTAAAAATTCTATAAGTGGATCACAAATTCTTGCAATGGATATACCTTATCCACTCCACTTGGCTCCTATATTAGCCTCAACTTCTCCTCTACTCAAGCATCACATGGTTTTCTTTCTATCTAGGGTTGGATAATCAGTAATCCTATGCATCATTTTCTTCATGATTTCAACTAGTCCATCCTGTAGCCAGTACTTCATGTCATGTATTCTGCTTAAAACAAATTTGATCCATTCCATTATGAAATTCCTTGGAAATTCTAGAGCTCAAGTTAACCCTTTCCTTTCAACAATCTAAAACTCATCCTTCAGATTTCCTTCATCACGTAGCTCCTCATAAGCTTCCCTAATCTCATAATCTCCTACTTCTCCAATTTTGCACATGTAGAAACTCTAAAAATTATGAATCATGATGACTTTAGGTACTATTGATGATAATGCACCCATTGAGTCTCCTTTAACAACAATTTCTGGAATAGCATGAAATTTAGGTGGAGGACAAGCGTCACTCATCGCCAATTGAACTTTACTAACCTTTTGGCTCATTCTAGTGGTCTATGAAGCTTGCATGATTGTAACTAGGGTTTTGATGTATTTTCTTCTCTGGGTACTCAATGCTTGATCATACTCTTTGTTCAAGCTTCTTGTTCAATTCACTCCTTGAGATCTTTGTTTGCTACTTTGAAAATCACCTAATCTCTTGATTTCTCAATTGCTCTTCAAAAATGCAGATGCAAGGTATGAAGCAATGTATTCAAAATTTTCTATATACTTCATATTTTGATCAATTAGGTTTGCCATAAATGTTATATCCTTTCATTGAGTAGAAGCTAGCTAACACAATAGCTTGGTCTCTTCCATAGCCTTCGGTCTTTATTGAAGTGCTTAAGAAGGGATAAAAGGTAATTTAATAAATGAAATGAAATTAACCTTTTTCTCTAACACCCCCCCAAGATGAGCAACAAGTTTGCTTTTAGCATTGTAGTTTCCTTACATTGTTTGTAGCTACATTGTTGCTCATCTTAAGGGGGGGTTGTTAGAGAAAAAGGTTAATTTCATTTCATTTGTTAAATTATCTTTTCTCCCTTCTTAAGCTTTCACCTTTATGTACTTTTGCATTCACATTTAATAATTAATTAGTAATTATTAAATTTCTTTTTTCTTTTAGGTTACCCTTTTTCAAGTTTTGATTCCCTTTCATAAGGATAGATCTTTTGTAATTATAACATTCATTTACTTTTGATAATAGTAATCTCTCTTTTTTCTAAAAAAATTGAATAAATTACAAAGCTCGATCAATCCTTATAAAAGGAGATCAAAACCCTAATAGGGTAAAACCTAGGTTGCATGATAATAATTAATAAAAGAATTAATTATTATATGCCCAAAGTTTAGCTTAAGTAAACTAGAGATAATAAGTGACTTAATAATTAAATCAATATGATTTAATTAATAAGAAAATATTTTATCACTCTAATAGATTCATCAGATCTATTTGTGTATTCATGAATTTTTGCACATTTGATATTCTTTCCTCTAGTCTGGTAGCCATTACCCTCTTGTTATCTTCTACCATAGTTTTATCTTCTTCAACTTTCTTTCTTTGCTTACTCGCTTCACATAGTATTATTGATTGAATTTCATGTTCTCTTTTTAGTGCCCTTCATTGAGGAGTTTGTTCTTTTCAAGTAGTTCAAAATATGCTTTGTCATTGAGATTGATTGGTTCAAATAGTCCTTTAGTTTCAAATTCTTCATAAACGAATCTCATTATTTGGATGGCTGTTTCCTTTCTCCTTTTTAGGGAATCCTTTAGATCTTATCTTGTTCTAGTTGCTACAGTGTGAGTTGGATGTTGATCACCTAATTGTCAATAGTTTTATCCAGTTTGAAAGCCTCCATCTTCCAAGACCTGATCTCCAAGCCTTTAAGCTTCCTTTCAAAGAACCAGTGGTCTGATAACAATTTTTGATTTATGGAGGAGTAAACTAAATACTGGGGGGGGGGTGTGAATCAAGATCTATAAAATTCTACATCTTTTTACCAATTCATCCACATCTAATAATAAATTATGCACGTAATACAATAAATGTAAACTTATTGTAACATATAAATCAAATCAATCACATGCATGAAAGTAATAATACATAATACAATGGCCTGTTCATGGGCTTCTTTGGGTTAATCCAACTTCTAAAAGGGAGAAGGCATCATGGACACCTCTAGAGGATGGTTGGATTAAAATTAACTTTAATGAGGCAACTAGGGGAAACTTAAGAGTTTCAGGGTGTGGGTGTGTGGCAAGAGACCATAAGGGAAACATACTTAGATTTGCAGCCAAATGTTTATAGGAGGAAGAATTGGTTGCAAACTAATACATTTGGAAGGTTATTCAAAGACCATTATAAATGACATAAAGAGAGGAAAGATGGAGGCATGGAACTTGGACCAAAGTATACAACAAATCAAGGAATTTCTTCTAGTTTTTTATGGTTTTAAGGTTTCACATTCATTTTGGGAAGTGAATAAAGAGGCGGATTTGCTAGCCAATTTAGGTGCCAATTCAGTATTGGGTACACAAAATGAAATATTTAAGGACTTTCATCACCTTGGATTTGAATAAAGAGAGTACTATTGTTTGGCCTTTAGATATAGAATTTATTCATGATAATTAAAATTGGAGGTTTTAAGGGAAAGGCATTATGAGTCTGAATTTCAATGATATTAATCATTTCACGATCAGCAGAGATTTCTTCACTATCAATGTATCCCTCGCACGTGTCAAATGGAGTGTTGGCTCACTTTTATACTTCATTCCAGAGATTCAAGGAAGATATATTCATGCTGAAGGAAGGGCAAAGCTCTTTTTTTTTTTCACGGAAACAAAATAAGAGGTGAACTTTGCTCTGAGCCTAGACTCTCAGATTTAAACCTATGAAGGCAAAATTTCTATGCGGTGTCTTAAACATTTTTTTTTTTATGACCTGGTCTTTCTAAAGGGTGTTCAGTAGATGCTAAGGCCATAATATTTGGAGGCATTCTGGAAGAGGAGATCTAATTTTGATGTGGCATCATTTTTTGTTGCACTCATGTTGATGATAAGGGAATCAAAAGAAGAGGTATGTCACGTGGTGGTTGTATATGTAAAAAGGTAGTGGCTTATGGGGTTGGAGGATATAATTGAGAGATTGATTTTGGGCATTGGAATTGAGATGGATTTGGAGCCTTGATGACTAATTGGTGGAGGGGACTCTTTTATTCAACTACTAGTGGTGTGGCTTTCCTCTACTCTACAAGGCATTCACATCCCCAAAGCAAAATAGGTGTGGAAATTAATAACAAAATTCCTGACTGAACACGTTTGGGTGTTGAAGGAGTAGGAAAGAGGCTTTATGAAGGCCACACCAAGGAAGATTACACTTGTGCCTGGACAACAAATTTGCCACTAGATTGAGAAGAATTACTACCTTAAGAGGGGTGTGGCCACAACACACGATGTTTGGGTTGGTGCATCTTTGATTGTCGAAGAGGGGGAGGGCAGTGAAAAGTATCATCGGGGGAGGAAGGGGAATTTGGTGATGGATAATTACTCAACTCCAACTTTCACTCATGAGGAAGGGACATGATGGTTCAAGGAATTATAGATAGTGGAGATGGAGGTGGCTCCTTTTTGTGTGATAGATTGGTTTAATGGTTGGGTTGGGCAGTTTATCTTTGTCAGAGTGTTCATACTCTTTTTTTTTCTTTTTTTTTAAAGGAATATGTATGGTTAGGGTAAGGATAGTATAGACTGAAAGGCTTCTATCCATACCATAACAATGTATCTCTCTTTTTCAATATTATACAAATATTACCTATAAAAAAAAACACATAACACAATATTTTTTACCCAAAAACCCTCTGAGGTGAAGGTAAAACAGGGGTAGGGATGACACCCACAAATCTTTACTACTACAGTAATAAAGTTAATTAGTTAAAGTTACAATGTTTGACCATAACATATGATCTACCCTATGAGGAGTCTGTCCTATTAAAGACTTAAGAAACTGTTAGGCTCCACCTTGTTAGAGGATTTGACACTTACAAGTAAGGACTCTGTTAGGAGATTTACAAAGATTTGTTAAGATCACTTTGTTAAGATATTTATCCTAATTCAATTCTGTTAAAATTGATTTGGTACTTGACTCTCGGTTTGTTTTGTAAAATGGTTTGAAGTCTTCTCCTTACTAATTAATCCTCTCCTCTGATTCTGACAACTCTTGTTATCCCTTTCACTTTCACTGCTTATGAATAGGTCACTTGTTCTGTTAGATGATAACATAACCCTTGAATAACTTATGACCTTCCCTCTCTGATCTTAACATACATGCACATGGCCACTTTCTCATCTCTCACATCCTCATGATCTAAGTCAAGATCAATGCTTTATAAAGATTCCATGAAGAGTCTTCTATATGGTCCCATGTTTTGCATCTTCATCTTGATCATTGAAGAAACACATGGGAATATGTGATCCATGTCATGTAAATATTATATAGCAACCTCAACAAGTATTAAATTTTCTATAACAAGCTCTTCAAAACTTAAACAATCCTTCCAGGTTTGCCTGATAGTCATTTTTTCCCAAAACTCTATTCCATTCTTGATTTGTGAAAATTGCGTTGCTCGACCTCAACTGTCACTGGTGTTCATAAATTTTGTTTCTTGACCTTTATTAACTTCCTAATACTTGACATATATTATGCTTGACACATATCATATTACTTAGTACTTATATACTTGGCATTTTATTCGATTGCTAATAACTTGCTCGGTCACTGAATGAGCTCAGTCCATATAGAAAAATTCTCTATGATCATGCTTTACTTGGCTTATATAGAATTACTTAGCACATACTAGCTTATGTACATGATTTGGCCTATGTAGAGTAGCTGGGTCGTAGTGATGACCATTTGAGTCTACCTTGTAAATGACGAAGTGATTGACACTAATAGACAACAATTATTAGAGATACAAAAGTATCTTCCAACCCTTAGCTGCAACAATGGATATGATTGCTCTAACATAAGTGTATCTAGCAACAAGTGTGAATGTCTAAAAATAATCAATTCCTTCCTTTTTGCAAAAATCCTCATGCAATAAAATGTGCCTTATGTTTTTCTATATTGCCATTTGTAACATGTTTAGTTTTGAAAATCCATTTGGAGGAAACAATAGATTTACCTTCAAGTTTACGTACTATATCCCATACATCATTTTTCAAAATGGATTGATATTCTTCAGTCATGATCTCTTTCTATGATTGGCATTTAAGTTCTTATGTTGCATTTGTAGGTTATAAACCAATAATCACCCTTTACATGTCCCATTATGAGTATGGTTTAGTTTAGGTATCCCTGTTACTAATTTTTCCATGGAGGTTAGGGCACAAAAATGTATTTTCCCTGATCTTCTATGATAAATTTTATTGGAGTCACAAATTTCACGTATAATTTCTTGTTTGGATTTAGTGCAGAGTTTGTATAGGTATCCTTGTCTTTTTCCTATAGTTTTGGCTTTCTTAAAAGTGGCATTCTTAGGCCATGCTAGAACCTTTCCGTCCATGAATGATATTTTGTATCCATTATCCTCTAGGGTAGATATAAATACTAGATTTATTTTTATCCTTGGTATAAATATTACATCATGAAGTTGAATAGTAATTCTCGATTCTAGTTTGATGTTACAGGTTCCTACTCCTTTCTCAGGATGAGCAAAATCATCTCCAATAGTTACCTCTTCCTTGATTTCTTCAACCATAGCATTTAGATGTTCATGAAATCCAGTGATATGTCTAGATGATCCACTATAAATCACCCAGGTATTAAACTTGTTTGAGACATGATTTGATAGTGCCAAATAGAATAGGAACTTCTCACTGTCTTCCTTCTAATTTGTTTTCCTTGCTTTGGCATAGGATGCTTGTTTCTTAATTCTATTAGGTCATTTTGCAGCATAGTGTCCATATTCATCAAATCTAAAACATTAGACTTGTGGCATAAATCTCTTTTTCTTGTCCTTTCCATGGAAATTTCTTTTCCTCATAAAGTTCTTCTTCTTTCCTTTCTTATGATGGTTGGTATTTAAAACATCAATGTCTTCGTTTGAGGATTTTTTTATATTCCTTTTGTTAATTTTCTAGCTTCTTCTTGTATACAATTGGATCTTAGTTGATCTAGATTTGGGAGTTGTAACCTTGCACTAATGCCTCATTTGGATAATTCACAAGAACTTGGGAGGACACTTAAGGCTATTAGGGATATCTTTTTTGTCTATTTCGTAACCAAAATTTGACAATTGATCTTGTAACTTTGTAATTATCATAAATAAGGCATTCACAAATTCACCTTTGTTCATGCTAATGTCACTCAATTGTGCTTTAAGTGAAAGGGTTCTTTCGATGTTGTTTGTCTCTAATGTATTTTCTAAGGACTTGAGCATAAGGTAAGCAGCTTTTTGCTTTGCTAAACTAGGTACTATACAATCCCTTATGAAATCTACTACTAGTTTCATAGCTTTCTTATTGTTTTCAGTCCATGGTGATCTTTCATGGTCATCCTCAGGCTTTATCATTTGCATATGAATCTATTTTGTTTCTATCCATTATCATCATGATCCATAATTTCCATGTGTAAGAATTTTCCTTAGGGAAAAATCACCCAAGATTAAGAAGCTCAGGCACTAGCACAATATGGACCAATAAAGTGTGATCAGAATAATAATTTGAAATTGAATTGATGTACTTACACACTAGGAGAGCCTGTATATAAAGGTCTCTAGAATGACTAGGAGTCAGCAAAGTGATAAGACTCACAACTAAGCACATGTCCACTACGAGTGGATTACCCTCCATTGAGCACAGAAGTTAGTGCAATGATGAGAGGATACGCTTACATAGGTGTATTATGTAAAAAGATGTTGTAGACACCATGTGCTAAATTAGAGTTGCTAACTTTTGCATTGTCAACAAGACAATTCATATGAGTACACATACTCCTACGTGTCTAAGTAATAAATAATAAAATAATGCATTAACCTAAGTAAACTTAATTAAAGTGTAATAATAATTAATTATTTACACTAACACCCCCCTTAAGTGCAACCTAGGGGAATGCACTTAAGCTCATGAGAGCTATAATGAAAATGCATGATGATTCATAGCTACTAGGCATGTTAGGTACCCATGTACAAATGTAACACAATCTCTCAAAGAGTAGAGAAAGAGGGAAAAGCTCATGGGAGAAACCCTCCCCCAAAAAGAGAGATGAAAAAAATATGCATGGATGGTTGGAGTAATTAAGAACCCCCCCATTACAATATACATCATGTATATACAATAGAGAATTTGAGAAGGACAAAACCCCATAAGAGGAAAAAGTCCCCCCATAAGGGAGAAGAGGAAGAAGAAGAAAGGAGACAAGGCAGTCCCCCCCCCCCCCCCCCAAAGTGTAGAATGTCGATCAGTGATAGCTGCTCCAAGATGAATGTAGAAGTTGATCCATGACTACTGGATAATGTTCCTCCCCTTAGGAAGAAACAATTTCATAGGTACATATGAGATGCTTCCCTAATTTTTAGAAAGAATCCAGAAGATGAATGGTGCCTCTGAAAATTGCTCACCTATCCCTATGTTGATACTGATGGTCGCCCCTTTCAACATTGTTGAAAAGAACAAGTGCAGATCTAGTAAGGATGGATGTAGAACATATCCCAAAGAACCAACTATCTCCTCAAATGATAAAGAGACCTCCTACAACTATTGTACATAAGGATCCACAATCATATTAACCTAGTAAGACAAATCATGTAGAGAATGGACAAGAGGATCAGAGTGTTCCCTCACAACAATTGAAGAAGGATCTTCTTCATCAAAGAGAAGATGTATATCATCAATAATGTCTCCCAAATATGCTATGAAGGACTCTACAAACAAACCCAAAATATCTGTTATATAGTCATCTCATGATGCTGGAACTGAAAGACAAGGTGTACCCAACTATATCGAATTACATGAACCTATCAGTGTAGCAATGTATGCATGTAGAATTTTTTGATGTTGTGACCTCATTCTACATTTTTCAATAGGATCTCCCTTATGTAAACATGTTGAATGACTATCACTATTGTCACTATCAGTTCCCACAATGTATGAAGTATGGAGAGGATTAGAGGATAAGCTAGGTGAATTTTCCTTAAAGTGAACATTCCTCTCTATGAATATCTCATGAGTCTTAGGATCCATAAGTCTATATGCCTTAACATTGTCTTCAAATCCAATGAAATTACAAGGCTTTGGTGGTGGTACCTTGTATTCCCTTAAAGATACATGTGCCCATGTTGGACAACCAAAAACTCTGAAGTGTTTCACAACTGGTTTTCTTTCTCACCATGCCTCAAAAGGAGTCATTCCATCTAAGAAATTATGAGGAGACCTATTAAGGATGTGATTGGCACTACTTATAGCTTCAACTTCAAGTGATGGATCAAGAGACTTAGCTTGAATCATACATCTTGCCATTGACTTAAGAGTTTTAATCATCATTGCTACAACACTTGTCTTTTGTGCAATAAATGCTACAGGATTTTGAAGATCAATACCCTCAAGTTCACAAAAGTCTGTAAGTCTTGAGTTCACATATCTACTTTCATTGTCCATGCGAAGAACCTTGATGGTTTTACTTGATTGCTTCTCAACATGACTCTTGAAGGTTAGAAACTTATAAAGCACTTCATTCTCGTGATCAATAAAGTAGACCCATGTGTTGCATGAAAAGTCATCAATGAAAGTGAGGACATAGCGATCCATGTTAACTAATGTCACTAAAAGAGGGCCTACTAGAACTGTGTGAACCAACTCAAGAACAACTGATGCTCTCCAAGACTTCCCTTTGTCAATCTTCTCTTCTAGATGCATATCCATTGAACAAGTTGAACATTCACCTGTAGAAAAATTGAATGTAGGTAGACTTTTGACCATAATTTTTAAGCTATGTTGATGAAGATAATGGAAGGCAAGATGTCCATACCACTCGTGCCATAATTTACTTTGTGATTGTAAATGTGTCAAAAAGGCATGCGAAGAAGACTTAGGCACAAAGTGGGAGAAAGAATAAAGCCTTGTGTCATCATTAACTTTACTCACTGCAACCAATGAATCATCCTTAAGATTGTGCACCATTACTAAATCAGGAAGGAACTCAACTTAATTGCCACCTCCATAGTGAGTGGTTTGGTAAATTGAAAGGAAATTAGTGATAAGGTTAGGAACATAGAGAACATCTTTGAACTCTCAATTTTCCATCTCAACTTGTCCTTTCCCTTCAACTTCCAATTGTGTATCGTTATTTACAAAGATGTGAGGTACCTTAGACTGCTTCAATGAAGAAAACTATCCCTTTAAAAAATCCATATGATATGAGGCACCCAAGTCAAGAATCCATTCCCTTGAAGAACTTGAACTTGCCATAAATGCTTGCCCTTTTCCCTGTGAAGTGGTTGGATTTGAATCCTTGGAAGCATTTTTCACATTGATTTTGTTCTTCCTTCATAAATTTTCCAACTCATCTATTCTCTTAGTCTTGCAATGATGCTCATCATGATTTGGTTTCTTGCAATATGCACAAAATAGTTTATCCTTCTTCTTGTTATTTCCCTTCTATTTGGAAGAAAAATTTCCTTCATTTATGTGGTTTTCATTACTAGCCACCAATGTCATAAACTTGGATGACTTGAGAATTCCCATATCTATCAACTTGGATTATTCCAACATCAACATTTATGCAAATGCATCAAATGTAGGCTTAGTGAAGGTACTTCCCATGGTCAACCTGTGAGTGTTGTAACTCGAAACAAAAGATGCATACTTTGAAGGTAGCCTCTTCAAGATGTGATGAATCAATCTATCACCCTTCATGGGATTACCACAATCCTTAAGTAGTGCTCTCAATTCATTGGCTTTGTTGACATAGTCTTGAATTGTGTCAAAATTGTTAAGATCCAATAGAAGTAGATCATCCTCAATTTGGAATCCCTTTTCCTCATCCACCTTACCATACAAACCTTCAAGTTTCTCCCAAGCACCCTTGGCATCCTTAAAGCTAGAAATGTGGAAGAAGAGATCTCTATGAACACAACTCCTAATAATTCCTAAAGCCTAGTTGTCTTTAACTTGCCAATCAACTTGTGTAGCACCATCAGTGGGTTTTATAATTATACCATCAACATATAGATTTAAACCTTTTTCCATTAATCTACTCCATACAATATCTTTCCATGTAGAATAATTGTGTGAAGTTAAAAGTGGAGTTTTAGGTGAACCCATGGTGCAAAGAATTAAGCATAAGAGAGAAAGAGAACACAAGAACACAAGACATAGTCATCCTATTCACTCAATCAAAGAACCCCCCTAAAAATGATGCTTTTGGCACTATATATGTAGTGTGTTTACAATAGGACACTTGTCAAAATGGACAAAAGTAGGCTTTTGATTTTTCTATTTACTACCTCCTTTTGGAGTTCAAATCTGGTACTAAGCAATGTAGCTCAGATATTCAACAATTTTGAAGTTTAATCAAAGCAATACAATGTAAAAAAGGACCTATTTTTTAAAGTGGTATTTCTATCCACACAAGCCTATAATCTGATTGTAGATCTAGAAAGTAGACAAAAATTAAGAACTTAAAAAAAAATAGAACCTGAATATGTGTCCAGATGAACCTGAACTAAGCTTTTGAAGTTGCAAAAATTAGGATTTGCAATTTACAGAAAAATTCAGGAACAGAGATCTCAAACATCCTACACCAATGTTGTAGATCATGAAATTCTACCCCAAAACAAAATAAATTGCTTGGAAAAAGGAGTCTATATTAGGGAGATATCATTGTTTGAAAACCACCTTTGCAATTATTTTTCTTGAATCGCTGCCTTCACACCTCCAAAAATCAATTAACTCTAGATTTCACCTCAAATGTCCAATTGTGATGAAACAAAAGTTGATTTGGGGGTTTTTTGACCTTTTGAATACGATGTCACTATCTGATTTGCACCAACAAGCTCTAATCTTGTCCTGAAAAAAATCTCTCCCACTGGCCTAAAAGACCAATTTTTTCATAGAATTTCAAAAATAAAATGCAAATCCAAAAAGAAAAAATGTAGGGACACAAAAAAATTCAAATCTAAAAAATTAATTGCACAAATCTAAAAGATCATACCAAATTCTACAAATAGGACCTTCAGGTTCTGGTTTGCAAAAAAAAATTTGCCTCTAATTTGACTATGGCCTAGGGTAGGCAATTTTATAGTGAAATTTCATCGAATTGACACTTTGAACGCAGTGGTAAGGTTTGCTTTGGCTCTAGATGCTCCCAATGACTACAGTTACTCTGGATATGAATTGAGGTCCTCCAAGAGGTGAAGTAATAATGGTCTCCAATGGCTATGTGAAGAGAAGTTCCCTTAGCTCTGATACAATGTAAGAATTTTCCTTAGGAAAAAATCACCCAAGATCAAGAAGCTTAAGCACTAGCACAATATGGACTAGTAAAGTATGATTAGAATAACAATATGAAATTGAATTGATGTACATACACACTAGGAGAGCTTATATATATAGGCATCTAGAATGACTAGGAGTCAGCAAAGTGATAAGACTCACAACTAAGCACATGCCCACTAAGAGTGGATTATCCTTCATTGAACACATAAGTTAGTGTGATGATGAGAGGATAAGCTTACATAGGTGTGTCACATAAAAAGATGTAGACACCATGTGCTTAATTAGAGTGTGAATAATTGTGTTGTCTACATGACAACTCAGATAAATATGCAAACTCCTGGGTTGTAGGCACCATGTGCTAAATTAGAATTGCTAACTCTTGTGTTGTCAACAAGACAACATAATTAATAATTGTGTTGTTTATATGAGTATGCATACTCCTAGGTGTCTAATTAATAAATAATAAAATAATGCATTAACCTAAGTAAACTTAATTAAAGTGTAATAGTAATTAATTATTTACACTAACACCATGCTATGAAGTTGTTGGCCCCTTCAAGGTGGTCTTCGAATCTCTTTAGATTTCTCATTTTTGAAGTTTTGAAGAGTGACTATATTTTAAAACTTACTTGTCTAATTTCTCAAGTTTAATTATGATCTTTTAATGACTAGGCTATGACACCATGTTATCACAATTAAACTTCTTATCATAATTTTCATATTGTTATCCTTGTGTCATATTGACCATAGAGTATAAATTGATCCAATTTAGATTTGATTTTAGGTCCTTTAATATTAATCAATACTAAATTATGATTGATCACTAATACCAGATTGTCTTCATCTGCAACTATAAATGAAGGAGAATACATTTATATATTTCAACAACCCTTCTCTAAATCTGATGAGTATTGTTGATCTTAGATTGATTTTGACAATTGAGTGTCAACACACTTAAGTCATTTACTAAGTTCATGCCGAACTAGTAATACATGTCGAGTATGATATATAAATACAAGACTGTGCTGAGTTGCAATGAGTATCGAGTCACTCATGTGCTAAGTCACTCAAGTGCTAAGTAGATAGACCATGCTGAGTGATTCAAGTGCTGAGTAAATAGTAGATGCCGAGTAGTTCAAGTGCTAAGTCAAAAATAGAATTACAGTATGTATCAAGCATTAATAACTTCAAGTGCCAAGCAACACAGATTGGACATATTTGTTTGTGATTGCGCAAACAACTATGTAAACCATTTTTTAGTCGACCAAAAGATAGAATATGATCTTTTGAATATAAGGACAAATCTATATGTGGATTCCCTATGTAATTACATGCAGCCAATCAAAAAAAGGAAAGGATTAAGCAGAAAGATGGATGAATCTCATATGTAGATTCATACCTAACCCTAAGTCTTCTAGTCTTCTTAAGGAGGATGACACCCTCAACTTCATATGAGCATGTAAGGAATTGAAGGAGGAGACAAAGAAGTTTGCATGCAAAAATAGAGCATTCATGGAGACTTCAAAGTTATAGAGAGTGAATTGCATAATTAGTTTGAGAAGAACAAAGGATAGAGGATACAACATTGACACATTAGATCATAGAGGACCAAGAAGGACATTGTATAGATTTGATCTTTAATCAGGCAACTAGAGCCAATCACAAGATCTATGCTGAAACATCCTAACAAGTGATTTTAGTTAAATCTCATTGGTAGAGTAGTCCTAATAGACTGTTGTAAATCCTTTAACAAGGTGAGATTCCAAGTGGATGTTCTGAAGTCCTTTAGCCAAGCACACTTCTAACAAGGCGTTGAAATCCTCTAAAAAGGTGAGACTTAACAGTCCTTGTAAGCCTTTAACAGGGCATATCATGTTTCATGGTCAAACCATTGTAACCTTTATTAGCTACACTTTATTGCATCAGTAGTGAAGAATTGTGGGTGTCATCCCCACCATAGTTTTACTTTCTCTTTGGAGGGTTTATTTGTAATCATATCAAGTGTCAAATGTGTGATTGCTTATATGTTTACATGATTTAGATTTATGTGCTTTATATGTTATTTTAGTTTATCTATTAAATGCATGAGATGGATGAGTGGTAAAAAAATTTATTGGTTCATGTTTTTACTTCTGATTCACCCCCCGCCCCCCCCCCCCCCCTCGCCTCTCACCCCTCAGAAGTTTACCTTTCCTACTTGTAATTCCAATTGGTATCAGAGCTAAGTTCTTAGAAGAAGAAGCTTTACAGCTTAGAGGAAAGATCTTGAAATGGAAATCTACAAGTTGGGAAAGACCATTGAGAACAAGGATATTAAGATACATCTCATACTATATCAACTAAATGAAGCCAGAGATGCTTTGAAGAGTTCCCTAAAGAGAAGGAAAGAGATTGCTATAGCAGAAAATGACACACAATACAAAGAGATTGACACCACAAAGCTATTTGTAGATGGTAACTCTAGTGAATTCAATGCAACAATTGTAGATCTAATGGAAAAGAATAGAGCACGAGTTTAAGAGATCAGAAATCTCAAGTTAGAGCAAGAATCACAAGCTATACTATTATGTGAAGTAACTGAACAAAAGAAGAAAGTTATAGAAGACAAGGTCGTGATTGAAGAAGAAAAAAGAATCTTGGCAAATAGATTGGAAAAAAATTCAATAGAGCTATCTAGGATCTCAAACATGCAATTAGATATCTTAATCCAACTCATCATGAATTGAATGTCAAGGACATTGAGATAACTACTTTGAAGTTGTAGAATGAACAATTGTAGAATGACATGAAAAGAGAAAAGGAATTTGCTGAAAGTTTCAACAAGCCAAATGAAGCCATCAAGTACTTTGAGCAACTACTAAAATCCCCTAGATCCAATAGAGACACATCAGGATTGGGCTACACAAGCACTGAAGAAGGAGAATCATCCAAAGCTATTGAGGAAAGGAACAATAAATGCAAGAACTCCAAACCCACTTGTCATCATTGTGGAAAAAAATGACATATAGCTAATGTGTGTAGGAGCAAGAATACAAATCAAAATGCTAAGCCTAAGAACATGACTCATTGTCACAAGTGCAATAAACAAGGTCATCAGGCACATGAATGTAGAACCAAAACCATGCACGCACCAAAATTTGAAGGACACTGCTACAATTGTCAGAAGTATGGACATAGAGCCTTTGAATGCAGATCCAAGTCAACATGGTCATCGAGCAAGCCAACAAAGGTAAGAAACTATGAAAACTCCTATAATTGGGATTACAATAGAAGATATAGCTGACACTATTGTCAGGAATATGGACGTGTACCTAAAAACTGCTTAAGGACTCACTTCAGTGGTGACTACAAAAGGTGGTTGAGTCGAACCACATGTTTCAACTGTCACAAGACTAGTCACATAAGTAAGCATTGTCCAACTAGGTCCAAGGCACCAAGTTGTGAATTTGATAAACGTAAAGGCAAGGCAGATGTTGGACACATCAAGAAAAACATGAACAAGACATGGAAGAAGAAAGATGGAGGCAGTACATCAAATGGAGAAGGATCACTTCACCCAATGGGTCAAGCGGTCACACTTCATCAAACTATGAAAATAAGAGGTATGAGGGACTGATACTTAAAGTGTTGAATTATACATCAGTTCCAAAAGAAATTAGCACTAAACAGATTACATTAGCATAAATTAAGATGCAAGAAGTTGTGAAAAATTCAAGATTAAATCTTCAAGTTTTCATGTTGTTGCCAAGCATGAAAAGTCTTCTGTGTATGTCAAGTTAAATGCTAGTTAATGTTGAGCTGCTAGTCAAAGATAGTTAAAGCCAAGCCTATAGTAGCTACCAAGTGAGGGAAGTCTCTATAGATGTTGAATGGAACATAAATCGTGTTGATGCCAAGTTTACAGTTGTACAAATACCAAGCATTAAATGCAAAGTTTTGAAGGGCATAAGGTCAATTTTCACCTATTTTTTGTCATTAAAAATTCAAGCAAGAGCAAGTAGAGTGAAGAGGTGATTCACAATCTATTTTGAAGTGTTTGCAAAGATCCTAGTAACGATCAAGCACTGGTTCATCAAATTTTTGAGTTATTCTTCATAAGCTGATTTATGTAGTTTAAAATTTGTAAAACCCTAGTTTGACAAAATGGCTTCTAGTTCAAAGAATGTGAAGGAGAAAGAAGTTTTTGATGTCCAATTAGTTAGTAATGAGGTCAAACAACCGAATTTCAAAGCCATTCCAGAAATAGCCTATAAAAATGACCCATCAGGCACATTATCAATGATTCCACCCAAGGTCATAATGGTCCAAGATGTAAGAAAATATTACAAATGAAAAGTAGGAGGCATAGGTGATATGAAAATAAGGAAAGCTTATGATAATTTGTATGAAAATGACATTTTAAAGGAAGAATTTAAGATTGTAGAGAGAAAGGGTTTGACCCGTGCACTAGATTTTCCCACAGTTTTCAAGACAAAATGGATAAAGATAGTGTTGAGCAGGATACACAATGGATGTCTATGGTTGGAAGGAGGACCAATGAAGATTTCAAAGAGAATTGTTCATAGGGTGACTGGTTATCCAACCCTAGATCGGCCAAAGACCTTACGAAGTGACTCAAAGGAGGAAATTGAGAATAACATAGGTGCAAACTAGAATAAGTGTGAAATGACAATAGATACCATCATAGACCCAGTACTTGATTTTGCAGTTAAGGTTATTTCTCACAAATTTTATCAGTCAAGTAGGTTAAATAGTGTACCATGCATTGCAATAGATGTTGGTTATAAAATTGTCAAGAAAGATCGTACTTATGATCTTGCAGAACTTCAACTACAACAAATAAATGAAAACCTAGGTGTCATTAGGAAGAAAAAAAGTGAACAATGTAAATTTGGATCAATAATTGTGTGCATATTTTTCTATGTACAGAATGAATTCCTATCCTTGGCAAAATAGGTTGGAAGACAAACAAATCAGTGGTTGTACAAATCAATGAATATATTGAGCAAATGGGTGAGAACTTTGAAACAGTTATGACAAGCTATTTTGAAGACTTCAATAAGTCTATGAAGTAGAGGTTGAGGATACTTGTCTCCTTAGTTGAACAATACTACAATGGAATGTTTTCTTGGATATTGATTACACATACATACAGGCAATAGTACCTAGGGTAAGATGGTTAAGACCTCTAGGCTATGAAATCAATGTTGACGAAGCTTCAGTTGCTATCACTACACTCCTACCAGAGGAGATTGATAAAAGTGCCAAGATATTTGGTAATTATGATGTTATGAAATCCAAAGTTGAATGGAGTTGAAAACAACCTCCACATTGAAGAAGAAAGACAAATTGGTGAGGAAAATAAAAGGCTCAATTTGGTGAAGAAAAAGAAGATGATGAAGAGGATGAAGAGGAAGAGCAGGAACAAGCCCAAGAACCTCTTTCTTTGACCCAAGGCATGGGTGAGGACATTGAAGAGGAAGGTGTCAAGGAAGTAGAGGAAGCACCAAAACAGGCTGAACCAAAGAAGAGAAAGGCCAAAGTACAGCTTGTGGCAAAGACAAAGGCTAAGAATATTGCTAAACCAAGCCAAGAAAAGCCTACAACACCAACAACCAGGGTAAACACAAGGGCCACTACACAAAAGGCCAAAGAAAAGGCCAAGGCTACAAAACAAGAAGGGCCAAAGCAGAAGAAGCAAAGGAGAAAATACATTGAACAGCCAGAGACCGATGATGAAAGAATAGAATTTGAATATACAAGCCAGTTTAGAGTGGTAAGTCATCCACCAAAATTTGATCTTGAGAATCTTTATGAAAATGTTAGAAACAATGCAAATTTCAAAGATTTGGAAAACATTGATTTTGGGAAACTTAGTAGAAAATAAAAAAATTTGATTGAGGAATCAATATATGCAATGATGTCAAAATTCAAGAACACTCCACTTCAGTTAGATAATACAATGCCTAAGGATTTGTATAATATTGTTGAAAATAATTGGCATTATTTTTTAAACCTAGAGAAACAAATCAAAGAGTCCACATTAGCCAGGTAATGCCATAATTGACAAGAGGACAAATTGTCAAAGAAAATAAGTAGTATGGTGGAAGGTTTGCACCAAAATATAGGGCATTTAGTATCCTTCAGAACAATATTGAAGATGTTGTCAAGAAATCCACCCAAATGTGGAAATTGATCTATGGGTCGACAATTTTTGAAGGAGAGGAAGATCCTTTTGAGGGAAGGAATAATGACGATGAAAATAATGATAAAGAGGAGGAAGATACATAAAAGGATACTACTATGGAAGGGACACAAAAGGAAAAAGATGACATGGCTATAGCTAAAGAGTAGCAGGAAGAAGAAAATGTGCAAGACACACAAATGCATAGCATGAGCCCTACACATGACACAAGCATGCCTGCAAAAACTATAATTGTTAAGGATGTTCCTAATAATTTAGCTTAGAACATCAATCCCTTAACTATAGAAGATATAAAGAAGATTCTTGACCAATCCACACTACAAGCCAGATTGTGTGAAAATCTAGCATTGGTTAGTGTCGATGAACTTTAGAAAGCTGTGACTAACATTACAAGGGATAAGGTGAACACACAAGAACCACCTTCTACCATCCCTCTAGCTACCAATGCTCAACCTTTAATACAAACACCAGTAAACAAATCCACAAAGGTTGACACAACTGATAAAGTTGATTTGGTTGAACAACAACAATCTGCAAGAGCAGAGGAAAAAGAAACCACAATAGAGCAAATGGGAGTAAAAGAAACATCTATACCTACAATACAAACACAAGGTGTAAGTTAGATCATTATAATTGATCATAGCATATCTGAAGAAAATAAGGACATACCAAAGGAGAAGGAACAAGAGGCCGCTCAAGCATTAGTAACATTTCCAACATCAGGAAGCTCACTCGTATCAACAAGGCCCTCCTGGAAAGGCAAATCTAGCGCATCTTTAGTAGCACGAGGGAATGGAGAGACACTGTGGTGAACAAGTATATAAAAAGGCCCTCTTTTCAGTTCACTCTTTTTAGTGAGGATATCCCCAGAGGCTCAGTTGTTTGGAATGGCTTCTTAAAAGCTAGGGATTTGGCTAACTCTAAGGTCTCCTGGAAGCTGGGAAATGTGGAGAACATTCTATTTTGGTTAGACAGATGGCTTTCTCAAGGCCCCCTCATTAATAACCCTAGCTATGGTGTTTGGGCTAATGATTGCATCAACCTTTTTGGGCACAAAGTCAGCAACTATAGGACTAAATAGGGATGGAAGGACCTTTCTATTATCTCAAAGGACCTTAAACCAATTATGATCATGCTTAATTCCTTATCCCTTAGCACCAACAAGGATGAATTGGTTTGGAGGGATAATGCCAATGGGCTCTATTCAGTTGCCTCTGGGTACTCTGCTTTATGGAGTACAAAAGTGTCCCCCCCTTGGTCGAGGGCTTGGCTCCTGGGCCTAACACCAAAAGTCAACATGTTTTTTTGGTTGGCACTTCAGGAGAAAATCTCATTAAAAGAGGTCACATCATGCCCAACAGATTTTTTTTATGCAAAGATGAGTCAGAGACAGGCAATCATTTGTTCGTTCTTTGCTCTTACTCCAGGACAGTCTAGGACTTCCTCACCCAGGACCTTGACCATAGCTAGTGCATTCCTTCCAACCTCCTGGACTTTTTCTACCAATGGCAAGGTATGTTCAACGGGTCTTCCTTGAAGGAAATCAGCTCCTAGCTTCTACCCCATTTTTGTTGAAGCATATGGAAGGAGAGAAACAACTAGATTTTCAGAGACAGGGAGGAGTCGGCTTTGGTTGTTGGAAGGAAGATCTTTAGTAACATAAAGGAAAAAAAATTTGTGAGGAAGGGGGGAGCTTTTGAGATAGGAGGCAAGAAAAAGGAGAAGGTAAAAGACAAAATGAGAAAAAGACAGGAAGCCAAGTGGATCCTCCCCCCTGAAGGCTGGCACAAAGCCAACTTCGACAGAGCCTCCAAGGGCAACGTTGGATCCTCGGGTAGTGGAGGTGTGCTTAGAAATGAAAATGGAGATAGTATTGTGACTTTCACTCTCCCTTTGGGTTTCCAAACAAATCATTTTGCGGAAGCCAACGCCGCATGCAATGTTGTTAAACTGGCTTTTGAAATTGGGGTCACCAATTTATGGTTGGAAGGGGACTCGAATAACATTATTAAGTGCATCAATGGAAATTTGTATCCTTCTTGGACAATTGTAAATCTTATCAATGAGACTAGAGACACCCTTGCCAAATTCAAAAAATTCCACGTCACCCATACTTTCCGAGAAGCAAACCCGGTTACCAACAGGTTGGCAAATATAGGGGTCGGCACAAACCAAAAAATGACTTGGCTTCCCGGAACTTCTTTGCCAGTGGACGTCAAGTGTCAAATCGACTTGGATAAAATTCAAGGAAGTATGAAGGATATCAATTTGTAATTATGAATATGAAAGGGTTAAGATATATGGGTACTTTTCATATTAGAAGATTGGTAATTCGTAAATGCAGATATCCTTCATTGATTAATTGCCATGCTTTGTGGGTTGTTTATTGCAATTTTTTCAGGGGCAACAATAGAGTTATTTTTCTCTACTCTTTGCTTAATCTTGGTGGTCCATTCCAGTCTCATAGTGAAGAGCTTATGATTAAAGTGGGTGTGCAGTGTGCAAAGATGGTGGGTGAGAAATGCAAAAAGGAGCCTATGGGGGACTTTGAGAAATGGAGAAGTAGGCCAAAATTTTGGGAAAAGCTGGATGAGGGTGGGGTAACCAAGTATCTCATGAAGATACATGGTTTTGATCAGGAGGTGACCAACAGTATGGTGGGGTTCTGGAAAGATGGTAGGGTTAAGGTGAATGGCATCAACTTTTGGATAACGGAGGAGGTGATCACGGCTGTCACTGAGATCCCTATCGAGGGTTTCAAATTCTTCAGGGATAAGAAGCTCTTAGCCAATGCGGTTAGGGATTTTGTGGAGAGTGAGAAGGAATTGAAGGCATTGAAAAAAATTGACACCTACTATGTCCCCGACTCCATGAAGAAGCAATGGAGGTATGTTCTAAAAGCTGTTATTGAGTATATCACTTTGGACCCAAGGTTTTATAGAGCTCGAACCCACCACTTTGTTATTTTAAATCATTTTTGAAAGAAAGCCATAATTTCTTTCCCTTTTTATCTATTAACCTCTATGAGTAAGGCGATGGATAGCTTCAAAAAGAAGCCCATTGCAAACCCGGCTCTGCATGAGGGGCTGATGCTACTTATCCATGAGCACTTCAAAGCTCAGACTATTAGCAATGCCCCCCCTTAGATAGAGATTGTGGAGTCTAGAAGCTCCAGTTACTCCTCTGAATCGGATGATATTCAGAGCCTTAGTTCTGAGAAAGGCGGGATCTCCTCTTCAGGGAAAGCAGTGACTTACCATGTTAAAAAATCCCCCTCCCCCATAACCCCAACCAGAAAAAGCCCTAGGGATCTCGGGCAGAAGCAGGCTGAGAAGGCTGAGGAGGGAAGTAGCAATGATGAGGAGGGTCTGGAGTCTAAGGAGGTGGTGAAGGAGACGCAAGAGGAAACAAAGGAGGACAGTGGAAGGAAGAAGCGAAAGAGGGAGAGTCTGGAGGATGTGTGCTCTCAATATGAGGAGGCATCTATGCTGCCCCTTTCTCTTTTCCATCTCCACCCTGAGGAGCAGAAAGAGGAGAAAGTTGGGTATGCGGAAGGGGAAGTGCAGACCAATGACGGGAGGAAAGCATGGATCAACTTCAATGTCAAGACTGCCAAAATGGGAATCTTTAGGGAGGCCATGAATCCCCAAATCATCATGGATAATCAAGAAGAGCAACGGCTGGAAGAATTAATTGATCCAGCGATTGTGGCTATTTCAGATAGAGCCAGGGAGACAGGGATGAACCTTTTAAATAATGCTCGCAACAGCATGATTGATAATTTCATATCAATCAAATGGATTTTCCACAAGCTTGAGGAGGTTAAAGACTAGGTGAAACACATTGAGGCATCAAGGAAAGGAATGGATGCCAACAAGAGGATGGATTTGACTGATAGGCTCACTCTCACAGAATAGAGGATACACAATCTGGAAAACTACAATCACAACCTTACGAATCATATGTTTTCCTTGTTAAGCTCCATCAACAACAACATCATCTCTCTCATGGGTTGGATCAAAGATAGAGAAATGCATGATGATGAGGATGGAAGTGACAGGGACGAGGCTAGAATGGAGGATGGCCCTGCAAAGGACAACTCCACTCCTGCTCAAGATCAGGGGAATCAAAGGGCGCAATAGATGGAAATGGAGGAGAATCAATAGGCCTTTGAGGCTGCTCAGGTGATGCATGGTCTGGAGCAAAAGAACAAGGAATAACTCTTGCCTGTTCTTTTTTTATCATTGTCTTTTGGCTTTTTGTTCTGGCTTTTGGCCGTGGCTTTGATTGTTTCCTTTTCCCGGTCTTTTCTTAGTACTCTTTCCTTTGGCTGGGCTTAATGCTTATTATCAGCCTTTGAACTTATACTTTTTTGGCTGGGTTGTCACGCTTATTATCAGCCTTC
Source organism: Cupressus sempervirens (assembly GCA_028749045.1). Lineage (NCBI taxonomy): Eukaryota > Viridiplantae > Streptophyta > Pinopsida > Cupressales > Cupressaceae > Cupressus > Cupressus sempervirens. Next base: position 149,679,506 of record CM053788.1, read on the forward strand.
TTATGTACTAACTTTTGGGTTTCAGGTTCCCTGTAAAACCTGTTTATCTAATCAAAAACATTGCCAACATCTGGCACTCCTACAAAAGTCCTTTAGGAGTCGAGCACTAAAGTTGTACCATTGCAGATCTTAGCACTAGGTTCAAGTTCCTCCCAGGTTGCTAAGGTAATTCAATATGGAGATGTAACTCTAGATGAAGAAATAGTGATACCTAAGTATGATTATGCAACCATAACATTAAAACAAATAGGCATAATGCAACAAGCCTTGGAAAAGAATAAAAATTAGGAAATACTTAGAAAGGAGTATAGACAGAGGCAAGCATTACAAGAAATCAAAGACATCTTCTTAGATGCATTCAACTTGCCAACAGCTAAAGAATCAAAGCCACTATTGGAACAGTTATTAGAAATTGTGGAACTGGTGAAGAATGAAGACCAAGACACTAATGCAAAACTTTTGGAATGGCCTTAAAGGAAATTTCAAGGGAAAGTAAATGAAAAGGAATCTGGTGACATAGAACTGATGCAAGTTGAATTGGCTACAAAATTGAGAAAGTGAAGAAGGTACTTGAGAACATATTCTCATTGTACACCAAACTATGTGATCCCACACTCTTCACTCAAGAAACAAGCCATAGAATTATGAGTTTGTTCGAAATTTAAAAGTATCAAGTATGCAATTGCCTCAAAACCCAACTCGGAGTGAGAAGTATTTTCACTCATTGCTTCAATCACAAAGTCAACTAGCTATGTTAGCAGTAGAAGAGGCTAATATAAGAGCCAAATTGATTAATATCCAAGCCTCCCTTACCCCCCATATGGAGATACTCCATAAAGAATTAGGATATGCAAAAACTTTGTTGAAGAAAGATTCTAATCTTTCTACATCAGATGGACTAGTTCACCTTGTAGCAAAGATAACAATCCAAATAAAGTCATTGGATGTTGTATGTGACAATTGGGATGCTGCTCTGAAAATAATCATAGAGGTCCACAGATCCTTTTTGGATAGATATACCATAATTATATAGACCCTTTGACACAAGGGTCAAAAAGGGGGAGATAAATAAGAAAGGGGGAGATTAAAAAAAAAAAAAAGGGAGATACAAGTGAATGAAAAGGGGGAGATAAACCAAAGGGGGAGAAAATGGAAAGGAAAAAATAAAGAAACAAGAGAATAATGAAAGGGGGAGCTAAATTAGTTTTTGAGCCTAGTGATATACATTTTGAGGAATACAAAGACAGACACAAAGAAAAGCACATATCAAATGATAGACCATCAGTTGAAAATACATTGAAGATAAAGAGTATCAGCAAGAGACAAATCTACTTAGAATGGAGAATAGATTTTTGATAAAGATCAGATGCATTAACTCAAGGGGAGTTATAAATTTTAAGGTATATAGTCTATTACAAAATTTTGAAAATTTGAAGTTTTGTATATAAGTTGAGTTGTAAATATATTATACTTGAGAAGGTTAGATTGAATATCTATAATTAAGTGTTTTTGACACTGATGTCAAAGGGGGAGATTGTTAATCTGAGATTGGTTTTGACAATTGAGTGTCAACACACTTAAGTCATTTACTAAGTTCATGTTGAACTAGTAATACATGCCGAGTATGATATGTAAATACAAGACTATACCAAGTTGGAATGAGTATCGGGTCACTCAAGTGTTGAGCAGATAGACCATATCGAGTGATTCAAGTGCCGAGTAAATAGTAGATGTTGAGTAGTTTAGGTGCCGAGTCAGAAATAGAACTATAGTATGTGCCAAGCATCAGTAACTTCAAGCGTTGAGCAACATAGATTGGACATATTTGTTTGTGATTGCATAAACAACTACATAAACCATTTTTTAGTTGACCAAAGGATAGAATACGATCTTTTGAAGATTAGGACGAATTTGTATGTGGATTCTCTATGCAATTACATGCAACCAATCAAAAAAAGGGAAGGATTAAGCGACAAAATGGATGAATCTCAATCATAGATTCATACCTAACCCTAAGTCTTCTAGTCTTCTTAAGGAGGACCAAACCCTAAACTTCACATGAGCATATAAGGAATTGAAGGAGGAGATAGAGAATTTTGCATGTGAAAATAGAGCATTTATGGAGACTTAGAAGTTATAGAGAGTGAATTGCAGAATCAATTTGAGAAGAACAAAGGATAGAGGATACAACATTAACACATTAGATCAGAGAGGATCAAGGACACTGTATAGATTTGATATTTAATCAGGAAACCAATGCCAATCACAAGATCAATGCTAAAACATCCTAACGGGTGATTTTAGTTAAATCTCTTAGGCAGAGTAGTCCTATCAGACTATTGTAAATCCTTTAATAGGGTGATATTCCAAGTGGATGTTCTGAAGTCCTTTAGCTAGGCACACTTCTAACAGGGTGTTGAAATCCTCTAACAAGGTGGGACTTAATAGTCCTTGTAAGCCTTTAACAGGGTAGATCATGTTTCATGCTCAAACCATTGTAATCTTTATGGGATACACTTTATTGTTGCAGTAGTGAAGAATTGTGGGTGTCATCCCCACCCCAGTTTTACCTTCTCTTTGGAGGGTTTCTGGGTAATCATATCAGGTGTCAAATGTGTGATTGCTTAAATGTTTGCATGATTTAGATGTATGTGCTTTACATGTTATTTTAGTTTATCTATTGAATGCATTAGATGGATGAGTGGTGAAAAGTTTTATGGGTTCATGTTTTAACTTCTGATTCACACCTCACCCCAGAAGTTTACCTTTCCTACTTGTAATTCCAACAAGTATATATATGTCATCAAATGAGCATAACTTGAAAATCCATGACTATTGGATGATAAGTCTTTTCTAAAGAGTTACGATTTAATCATAATATTTACACTTTAATTGTATTGATTAAGATTGGGTTAATAATAATAGGATCACCCAAATCTAATTAATATGAAAAAACATAAATATATGCTTAACAATATTTAGGGATCAAAAGCATGATCCTTTTCAAATAGTATATCATCCAAGAGTGAAATCATACTTGTGTGTAATTGGTTAAGAAGATTAGTAGGTATTCATGTGTGTGTGTGTGTGTGTGTGTGTACACCTATCTAATCATTTGGTTGATGCTACTAGATTTAACACTCACAACCTTCTTTTTCCATGATTTCACACATAATTGGCGATGTTGCTTTCTAAAGGCTTTGATACTTCACCATTAATATGTTGATCTCTAATCCTTTTTGCCTATTAGTGTCGAATACTTAATAATTTTCTAGGTAGTGTTGGTCAATCATCATTATGACCGAGCCATCCAGAAAAGGCCAAGCTACATGGACTTGTTTATATTTCACTCTATGTTGAGCAAGTCAAAGGTTGTCGAGCACCCTAGTAGAGATCGAACTACTATACATGCCAAGTAAAACTTATGAAGACTGAGTGATGTGCAGATAACTTATGTTGAGTGAATCAGTAAATGCCAAGCCTATAGAAGTTGAGAGATGACATGAATGTTAGTTATGAACGAATGTAAAAACACTCAATTGTTGAGTAAACTAGTTTTGACATATGTGTTTGTAATGGCACGAACACTTATGTAAATAATTTTGGTTGACTTCTATGTTGTTGAAAACTTAAAATTGGAACAATTGTTGTTTTGTCATTGATGTCAACTCTATTGATAATACATATTGCTATCTATATTAATTGTCATATCTATTTGATTGATGAAGAGGATTTCAAAAATTACTCATAACAATAGCACCTAGAGGAAAGGTTGAGTTATGAAAAGGAAGGTACAAATGTGTAATGTCCCCTTTTTAGCATTCATAGCATGATGTTGTCGTTAGCCTATTTCCCCACGGTCCCGTAGGCTAACCAAGACATTAAAGGGGCTTAGAGGCCATTTGGCCTAGATAGTTTCAGTTGTAGGTCTTTTTGAGGGGTTTTGAGGCAACTTTGGGCATACTTACTATTTATAGTAAGTCATCTTGGATATGGTCGAACATCCAGTGGCAATGGTATGTCAATGGTAATTGTTTAAAATCGGTAAGAAGACTTGTTTATCATTGATAAGATTTGTTATGCATTGATAAAGCTATTTTATGAAGTTAAATTTAAATATTTAACTTTATTAATGCATAGACTATAGTTTGTGGGAAATATTTAAATTAAAAGAGTCCCCTTTATTTTATAACACATTGGAGACATAAGTTACATCAAGGGAGTGATGTTTTATCCCACATTGAGAAAACGAAGGATTGAGCTCTTGTGAGAACACTATAAAAGAAAGGGAAGAGCTTCTTTTTAGTATGCTTGGAAAATATCAAAGAAATTGGGAAATTTTCTAGAGATCATGTCTCAATAGTTTGAAGGACGAAATCCCTTCAAGCTGGAAATCTTGACGCCATTGAAAGATATGGTCTTGAGATTCAACATAGTAGCAATCCGAAAAAGCAGATACAAAAAAGCAGTCTGAAAAAGTGGAACCGAAAAAGCAAGCTGAAAAAGCGGGTACGAAAAAGTAGCCCGAAAAAGCAGAACCGAAAAAGCAGGCCGAAAAAGCAATTTGAAAAAAGCAAAGCAGAAGGGGCAGCATTGAAGGAAATTATTACAACCATTTACAACCAGGTTCTTTTGTTCATATTTCTTTTTAGGGTGTTGTAAGCTTTCAGCTGTAAGTGTGCATTATACCAGTGTTATCATTTTGTAATCCATGTAAATGCCAAAGTCTTGGCCATATTTCATGAGCATTGTAATTTTCATTGCAATTAAGAAGATAATAGTTGCTGGTGTCATTTAAGCAATTTAATGTCATTATTTATCAACTAGTTAGTTTGCATACCAACTATTTGTAAAAATGTCAGTTGGTTGTAGGTGTTCATTTCTCATGCTTAGATCATATATATGCACTGAATATTGTCAAAATTAGTAGCACACTCATGTTAGGTCATTGTGTAGTCCATTGTAGTCTTCTAGCACAAGATTCTCATTGATGCAAATTGAAGAAAAGGTTATCTGAAGCTAGCTGAAATACTATATCAGTCATACGTCCCTTGCATGTGAATTTTTTGATGAAATTCCTTGAGCTTTCATCAGCATTTTTTTGAGAGCAGATTTGAGCAGGGCCATTATAGTGGTATCAGAGCTTGCTTGCAAAGTGTTTGACGAAATGTCAAACAATTGAAGTATAAAGATTTTTGGTGTTTGAAGAAGTTATAACCTATTGGGGTTATTACAAAATGACATTTTATTAGTTAGACTTTGATAAGACAAAGTGATAGTTTATATCAAGAAAGTTAAACTAAGTTGAGCAATAGAGAAAAAGGTAAAAGAATTTTGAGTGATGCTAGTGTAAACTGAGCCACAGTTAGTGCTGAGAAAATCTAGTGTTGATGAATATCAGTATCGACCAAGAAAGATAGTTGATGCTGATCCAAAAGTTTTATAGCAACCAAGTGATTAAGTGATGATCGAGTGTCAAAACTTAGTGATCGTCAAGTAATAGTGTTGAGAATGAATTTGAGGAAATTGTGATTTCTAGCTCACTCATTTGATTTCTTGGGAGATGTAAATTATGTTGAAGATAAGATTGATGAGTTGGATTATTAAATTCAAGGTGAGGAAAAGGTAAAGACCTAATATATAGATTCCAAAGAAGTTTCTAGAGGATGATCAAGAAGGCAGATAGATACAATGAATCATGTTGAACCTGACTGCAAAATCATGGAGAATGACAAAGAAAGAATTATCTATTTAAAGAGGTTTAGAGCCGAACTTAGAGAGAGAGAAAGATGCACATATAGAGAAAGGTGGATTAGAGATACACAAGTGCGTGAGAGTGAATGTAAAGCTAAATGAGATTACTTGTGTAGATGTTGTTGATATTGATAAGTGAATTTGAGAAGATGGCTTAAGTTTTGTTGAAAGGAGAAGATTTGATTGCTTGAAGGATTGTCAAGAGAATCAAGAATAGAGATGAAAATGGTGAGATAACCAATGAATCATCACATGAATCAAATAGTGATCTAAACTTGCAAAGTGAGTTGTAATCATACAGATCAAAACCTATTGTTTTCTTTCTAATAGTTGTAAACAGTTTGTATTGAAATCCTTTTAACATAGGTTGACCTAATAGTCATTTGAAAGACTTAACAATCTATGTAAATCCTTTAACAAGGTGACATTCTAAATGGAATGATCAAATTCCTTTGACAAGGCCACTCCTAACAGGGTGATTAAATCCTCTTACTAGGCCACATTTAATAATTTCTATTCTAAACCTTTAATAGGTTGGCTCCTAATAGAGCTCACTTGAAAAGAGTGAAAAAATGGTGACATGTTGCTAGTGGTTTGACCTAGGTTGGGTTTCCCTGTAAAAAAACTAGTGTCAAACCTATGTTGAATGCTTTACATGGTTTTATATTTGACAAATTTTACATTCAACAAACTATGTTATGTTTAGTAATTTTGTTTATCAATATAGTAGAGACCGAGCAACAACGAGATAAGAAAAACAATGAATGTTTTATGTTTAATTGTTCAAATGGTACTTATGAACCTTGAGTAACTAATTCACCATCCCCCCTCTCAGTTATTCTAAACATTTCTAATAATTTGTATTAGAGCTCAATGCTTACAAAGAAAAGTTTGAAGGTACTTAAAGCCAGAGATCATGACTCACAAAAGAGATGTACCAAAGCTGAACAAAGAGAACCTTCTTACATTGAAAGCCTTAATGAGGTTACACATATCTAGTATCAGTAATGTTTCTATCAACTTTTTAGACAATGATTATGTGAAGGTAACAACTACTCCTTTGACAATTGATCAACTGAAGCAATAGCAAGAACACAATCAAGAAATGTTTGAGATTATCTCAACCCTAAGCTATGATGAGTTCGATGATTTAAAATAGTGTGATAGTGTAAAGAAGATGTGGGAAAATTTGAAAACCATATTGGAGTTTATGACAATATCTTGAGAGCCAAATCAAAGAGCTTGAGAGGTAAATTTGATGACATGAGAATGATGGAAGGTGAGAATATAGTGTAATATTGCACAAGAGTCAAAGAAGTTGTTAATGTTGTTCGTGGTGCAAATGATGACATGAGAATGATGGAAGGTGAGAATATAGTGCAATATTGCACAAGAGTCAAAGAAGTTGTTAATGTTATTCATGGTGCAAATGGAGAAACCAAAGATGATGAGATAGTAATAAGCAAGGTATTGAGGATTATACTTACTATATATGCCATCAAAGTGTTAGCAATTCAAGAACTGAGATGGACACTAGGTAACACTTTGACCTTGGAAGGTGTAATCGGTAGACTTCTTCTTTTGAGATGTCTAACTTTGATAACTACACATCTGCTACTATTGAATATGCTTTTAAGTCACAACTCATTCTTAGCAAAAGGAAAGGGAAACATGTGAAGAGTGACAATCATAGTTCTGATGATAAGATTGATGAACTTGAAGCCATTATTGCAAAATAATTTGGAAGAGGAAGAGTAAATACAAAGGTAAATTTCCTATTATTTGTTTCTCATGCAACAAGGTTGGTCATATTGTTGCTAGGTGTCTTGACAAAGAGGATAAGGATGAAAGGAAGGAAAACAAGTACGAAGGAAAAAGAGATGATAGAGACTGCAAGAGAAACAAAGATGACAAAGGTAAGAAATCTTGTTATATTGCTAAAGAAGAAACTAATAATGAATCTGAAAGTAATGATGGTGAAGTTGTCTATGTTGCTACGAAAGAAGATTTTGATGAAGATGAGAATATCATATGTAAACAAAAGTGGCAGATTGATAATTCATAGTAGATGTTCAAATCATGTGACTGGTGATAAAGATAAATATGAGGATATTGGTCCATACAAAGGTGGATGTGTTAAATTTGGTAATGATATCCAATGTATTGTAAAAGATAAAGGTATTGTCAATTGAGTGACAAGATAAAATATGACGATGTTTACTAGGTTGAAGAAATTAACTATAATTTGTTGAGTGTTTCACAGCTGAAAAAATTAGGTTACAAAGTTGAATTCCATAATGGGAAGGCCAAGATATATGATGTTGATGGTAAGCTAATTGGAAGTGGTGATCAGACAAGAGGTAAATTGTTCTATCTAGATTTATCTAATGAGACATGCTTGTTTGCACAGTAAGAAGATATTTGATTATGGCACAAGAGGTTATGTCATGTGAGCTTTGAAAATTTGGTGAATATTAGTAAAATGAAGAAAGTAAGAGGGTTGCCTAAACTAAAGAAGCCTAACAATGCTATGTGTAAACAATCTCAATTGAGAAAAATGACCAAATCTAGTTTTAAGAGAAAAATATACATTTCTAGTGATCTTTTGGGATTGGTTCATACTAACTTATGTGGACCTATTGATGTACAAAGGAGATAAGTATTTCATTCTATTTGTTGATGACTACTCTAGGATGATGACAATGATGTCCTTAAAGCTAAATCTGATGCTTTTCAATTATTCAAGTGGTATTTAGCAAGAGTTGAAAAAGAGACAAGGAAGAATTTAAAGTTCATGAGATCTGATAGAGGTGGTGAATTCATTTTAAATGATTTCAATACATTCTAGAATGACAAAGGAATTAAAAGACATATGTCAGCACCAAGGATCCCTCCTCATAATGGGATAGCTAAAAGGAGAAACATATCAATCATAGACTATGCAAGAACATAGATGATGGAGAAGTGTGTATCAAAGAAGTATTGGAGATAAGTGGTTAGTATTGTTGTCTATACCCTGAATAGAGTATAAGTAAAGAAAGGTACAAATGCTAAACCTTTTGAACTATGGTATGAATATGCTCCTAATGCCAAATATTTCAAAATCTTTGGAAGTAAATTCTATATACTTAAAGATAATAGGAATGGAAAGCTTGACAAAAAGAGTGAAGGCACATTCCTAGGATATTCTACCAAGAGTAAAGCTTACAAGTGTTTAACACTAAAAAAGTTGTGGAAAGTGCAAATGTGAAAGTTAATAAGTTTATAGAAAGAAGTGACATTTCATGTCATTAGGAACTTGAAGATTACAATACATTCATCTATATGGATGATGCTACTCTCAGCACTCCAAATGAACAAGCAAATCAAGCTATAGTTTCCCAACAGATAGGAAATTGTGTAGTGCAACTACAAATTTTCGAGCAACATATAGTGGGTGCCAAGCAACAAATTGAAGATGTCAAGTGAAAGACAGGCAATGTTGTCTATTAGATAAAGAATGTCGAGCATACAAAAACTGGACCAAAATCGAAACAAGAAAGAGCAAATGAGCTTGAGATTATTTTTCAAGATAAACCTATAGAAGAACAAAGAAGGAAACCACCTGTGCTAGAAAATTTTGTAACAAGACATCACAAATCTAAAAAAATCATCAGTGATGCTAAATGAGGTGTAATGAAAAGGAAAAGACTCAAAGATGATACATGCTTACTGTATGAATTTGAGCCCAAATCAGTAAAAGATGCTTTAGACAATGAAGATTGGATTTAGGAAATGAATGAGGAAATACTTGGACTTTAGTGCCAAGACCTAAAGATAAAAATATTATTGGAACAAAATGGGTTTTTAGGAACAAACTCAATTAAAATGGTGAAGTAATGAGAAACAAGGCAATACTGGTATGTAAAGGATATGTTCAAGAAGAAGGAGTTGATTAATGAGAACTTTTGCTCCTGTGGCAAGACTTGAAGAAGTTAGAACTTTTCTTGCATATTCAACCTACAAGAATTTAAAGGTATATCAAATGGATGTTAAATTTGTATTTCTTAATGGTATTCTTGAGGAAGAAGTGTAAATTGAACAACTTCAAGGATTTGTGGATCTAGACAAGAAGAACATGGTATGTAAACTGAAAAAAGTTGTTTATTAATTGAAACAAGCACCAAGGGCATGGTATGAAAGACTACATAATTGTTTTGTGAAGATTCATTTTGAAGGAACAAATGATAACTATTGGTCTCATATTGGTTTTGACAATTAAGTGTCAACACACTTAACCAATTCTTAAGTTGATGTCAAGTATAACACAGATGTCGAGCTATAGTATTTGTCGAGCTAGAGATTCAATAGGTGCTGAGTGAACTTCAGGTGCCAAGCAAGTATCAAGTGTCGAGCGATCAGTGATGTTGAGCGAAACAAAATCACTATAGGAGTTGAGCGAGACAAAATTCCTCTATGTGCTGAGCATCAACAATTAGTAAGTGTTGAGTAACATAGAATCAGCATAAGAGTTTATGTCTTCACAAACTCATATGTAAAAAAAATTTGAGCCGACTCAGGATGAATCTCAAAGGATCTTGAAGATAAGATCGAATCTTTTACATTCCCTATGTAATCAGCATGCAGCCAATAAGAAAAATGGAGAAAGCATGCAACCAATAGGAAAAGTGAAATAATTGAGTGGGAAAAGAAGAATGAATATTGATCATATATTCATACCTAACCCTAAGTATTTAAAGCATTTAAAAGGAGGATGAAACCCCATTTTGTGTGAGCATGAGTAAGAGTTTATGGGAGAATGCTAGCGAAGTGCAGAGTGGTGTAAAGACTTAAAAAATGCAGAATAGCATTGCAAAATTTAGTTGATCAAGAACAGAGTATCAGAATTTCGAGGAGAGACATACCAAATCAAGGAAGGATCAAAATAGACAGAGCAAAACAAGGATCTAGAATCAACAATTGAAGATTGCAAGTCATTAGGTCAAGACTTTCTAATACTCTCTAGCCATTGTATTAGGAATGAAAATCCTATGATGATAGGTTGGTTTAATAGCCATGTTGTAAGCCTTTAAACAAGGTGCTAAATCATTTAACAGGGTAAAATTCCATGTGAGTGTTTGTAAATCCTTTAACCATGTCACTTTTAATAGGGTGTAAAGTCTTTAACAGGATAGGCCTTTCATAGGGTAGACCATTGGAAGTGGTCAAATTTTGTAACCTTAAATAGTTACATATTGTTGTAGTGATAATTTGTGGGTGTAATCCCCACCCTAGTTTTACCTTCTCATTTTTGGAGGGTTTCTAGGTTACCAAAATCTTGTGTTATCCATTTTCATGCATGTCTTCACTTCATGTTTATTAGATGAATTAGATGCATGGGAATGATTTTAGCTAGAAGGTTTTGAAAAGGTTAAAGTTAGTTACTTCTAATTCACCCCCCCTTTAGAATTAAATCTTCCCACTTGTAAATTCCAACAGATAACGATAATCTATATTTAAAGAATGGTAAGAACAATGAAGTATTTCTATCTGAAATATTTGTTGATGATATTATATTTGGAGGAAGAGAAACATTATGCAAATATTTGTTGATGAAATGAAGAAGGAATTTGAAATGTCTATGTTTGGTGAAATCAAATTCTTTGTTGGATTACAAGTATGTCAAATGAAGTTTGGTATTTTCATTACTCAATCTAAATACATAAATGAGATACTAAAAGCTTTTAGAATAGAAGATTCAAGACTAGCGAGCACACCTATGTCTACAGAACATAAGCTATCTAAGAATGACAATTTTTCTAATGTGAATCATACATTATACAGATCCATTATTGGAAAATTGCAATATTTTGTTCACAATAGACCTGATATTGACTTAGCAGCTAAGATAGTTGCTATATTTTCAACAAATTTTAAGGAGCATTGCATGATGGCAGTGAAAAGGATAAATGAGATATCTAAAAGGTACAAAAGACTATGGATTGTATTACAAGAGAAGTGATAGATTTGAACTAAAGGTATTCACTGACTCTGATTGGGTAGGAACTATTGATGATAGAAAAAGCAATAGTGGAGGTGCATTATTTCTAGGAAAAAGATTGGTATCATGGACAAGCAAGAAATAAAATTGTATTTCCTGATCAATAGTTGAAGTTGAGTATGTGGTAGTTGTAGTGAATTGTTCAAACATCATGTGGATAAAGCAATTACTGATCCAATAGTTATCTATTGTGATAACACAAGTGTTATTAGCATTTAAAAGAATCACACTAAGACAAAGCACATCTTTATCAAGTATCACTACTTGAGGGAACTAGTTCAAGACAAATAAGTGAAATTAGAATATGTGTAGATGAAAGAACAAATTGTTGACATATTCACCAAAGCCTTACGTAAAGATGTTCATGAATATATTAGAGGTAAATTAGGGGTGATTCCCCTAAACAAGGATACTTGAGGAGAAAAGGTGCATTGCATCAAATGTGCTAATCAAAATATCTTCCACATTGATGCAAACTAGCTCTACTTTGGGAAATGCCTAAGGTAGATAGTCAAGTACAACATAATAGATCTATCATAAATAGATGATAAAAATCAGCCAAAGATGCAAAAATCTAAATAATTGAGATGTATGAAGAGATTGAAGCTAAAAAAGCTAAGTGTTTTTGGCATTGTTGTCAAGGAGGGAGAATATACAAAGAAATATACAAAGATATTATACAAAGAGGGAGAATATAAATAGAGAAAGATCTATTACTTTAGAGGGAGAAAATTAGTAAAGAGAATCTTAATGGAACAAAGGATATTGATCACTCATGATAGTATTTTTTTTGGATTGTATGATAACAAAGATATATTGAGATATTGAGATATTTCAATATTAGGATGTTGCCATCAATGCCAAAGAGAGAGATTGTTGGAAACTTACAATTGGAATACTTTTTATTATTATAGATGTCAAATCTATTGACAAGACATATTGCTATCTAATCTAAATGTCATATATAGTTGAGTGATGAAGAGGATTTGAGAAATTGCTCACAACAATAGCACCTAGAGGAAAGGTTGAGTTATGAAAAGGAAGCTACAAAGGACATTTGATTAGTTAGACTTTGATAAGACAAAGAGATTGTTATCAAGAAAGTTAAGCTAAGCCAAGTAATAGTGCAAAAAGTTAAGGAATTCAGAGTGATGCTAGTGTCAATCGAGCCATAGTTAGTGCTGAGAAAATCTAGTGTTGACTAAGTATTAGTATCAATCGAGCAAGATAGTTGATGTCAAGCCAAAAGTTTTACAATGATTGAGTGATTTATTGATTACTGAGTTTCAAAACTTAGTGATTGCCAAGTAATAATGTTGAGAATGAATTTGAGGAAATTATGATTTCTAGCTGACTCGATTAATTTCTTGGGAGATGTAAACCATGTTGATGATAAGATTGATGAATTGGATCATTAAATTCAAGGTAAGGATTAGGTAAAGACCTAATAGAAAGATTCCAAAGAGTCTTCTAGAAGATGACCAAGAAGGTGGACATATACAATGAATCATGTTGAACCTTATCATAAAAACATGGAAAATGACAAAGCAAGAATTACCTATTTAAAGAGGTATAGAGCTAAACTTAGAGAGAGAGAGAGAGAGAGAGAGAGAGAGAGAGAGAGAGAGAGAGGCACATACCGAGAAAGGTGGATAAAAGATGCACAAGGGTGAACACAAGTATGTGAGAGTGAAATGTGAATCTATAGGAGATTGCTTACACAGATGCTGCTAATATTGATAAGTGAATCCAAGTATATGGCTTAAGTTTTGTTGAAAGGAGAAGATTTGATTGCTTGAGGGATTGTCAAGCGAATCAAGAACATAGATGATAATGGAGAGCTTACCAGTGAATCAACACATGAATTGAATAGTGATCTAAACTTTCAAAGTGAGTTGTAATCATATAGATCAAAACCTTCTTCTTTTTTAAATCATTGTAAATAGTTTGTATTGAAATCCTTTTAACAAAGACTGACCTAACAGTCATTTGAAAGACTTAACAATCTATATAAATAATTTAACAAGGTGAAATTATAAATAGAATGATCAAAGTCCTCCAACAAGGCCATTCCTAATAGGGTGATTAACCAAGTCATATTTAACAGTTTGTATTGTAAACCTTTACTAGGGTTGGCTCCTAATAGAGCTCACTTTGAAAAAGTGAAAAAGTGGTGACATATTGTTGGTGGTTTTTCCAAAATTGGGTTTCCACATAAAGATACCAGTGTCAAACTTGTGTTGAATGCTTTGTATGCTTTTATATTTGACAAATTTTACATTCATCAAAGTATGTTATGTTTAGTAATTTTGTTTATCAATACAGTAAAGACCAAGCAATAACAGGATAAATAGAAAAGTTAGTGTTTTATGTTTAATTGTTCAAATGGTACTTATGGACTTTGAGTAACTAATTCACCCAACACACCCCCCCCAGCTATTGTAAACATTTGTAACAGTATGCAACATTTATGGATTATAGAGACAACTAAGGAGAAAATTATGCAGTATGTCAGAAGGCATTAACCTAGGAAGGCAAATTAACCAATCAAAAAATCATAAGGGTTAAATGACAAAAGAATGCATTCTGGATCATTGATTATGATCTAGAACTTTCCATGATTGTCTATTTAAGAAGGGATCCAACCCTAAATCAATATGGGAGTGTAATGGGAGTGTGAAGGAGTGTGACGAATGCAAAGAAGAGTGTGAATCACAAATAAGCTAAGGACATAATAAGGAAGGCTAAGATTGATAAGGAGATCAAATAGAGCAACCTAGCAGTGAAGGGCATAACATAGCAAATAAGATTTAGACATTGAAGGGAGAAGATCTATAATTAGCTTTATGAGAGAAACTCAAAGGATTGGGTATTGAGACATTCTAACCACTGAATCAGGGCAGATCACTTAACACAATGGTTTTAATAGACCTTGTTAAATATCCTAATAGAGTGCTTACTTAATTGTAAGTTTAAACCCTTTAATCAAGGTAGAATTAATAGTCTTATAATGTTTTTAAATAAGTAGACCCCTCACAAGGTAGATCATCATAAGTGATCAAATTGTAGCCCTAATGGATGAACTTGGTTGTTGCAACAGTAAATATTTGTGGGTGTCATCCCTACCCTAGTTCTACCTTGACCTTGGAGGGTTTATGGGTTACCAAAATCTTTGTGTTATGAATTTATATTTTTATGTTGATGGATGTTATTCTTAGATAGATTCCAATTCAATTTGATAGTTATGAGTTTATGATATCTAATATGAGATATGAGATGGATTAGGAGTGAATTTTGTTAA
Organism: Cupressus sempervirens; assembly: GCA_028749045.1. Classification (NCBI taxonomy): domain Eukaryota; kingdom Viridiplantae; phylum Streptophyta; class Pinopsida; order Cupressales; family Cupressaceae; genus Cupressus; species Cupressus sempervirens. The sequence continues at coordinate 149,694,601 of CM053788.1, forward strand.
TCTATTATTTTTTTCAAGAAGTAAAAGTTTTATATATCCAGATTCACCCCCCCTCTCAGTGTCTTGTTACCCAATAAGACTTCGAACAATTGGTATCAGAGCTTAGTTCTCTTGAAAGAAGTCTAAAAACTTGAGAGTTCATATCTTGGAGATTGAGGCTTACAAATTGTGAAACATTATTGAGAATCAGATGATTGAAATACATATCATACTGCGACAACTTGAAGCAGCAAAAGAAGAGTTAAGGAATTCCTTAAAGAAAAGGAAACACATGGTCATTCAACAGAATGATACACTATATAAGGAAGTAAATGCCATAGGATTTCTTAGTAGTGGGAATTCCTGTGAAAGTGATGCAACTATAGCAGACCTATTGGAGAAAAATAGTATTATGAATGAAGAAGTTAGAGGACTAAAGAGAGAACGTGAAATATAATCAATAAGGCTATGTGAAGTGATTGATGAAGAAGACAAAATATGAATGGCTACCAGACTTAAAGAAAGTTCATCTAATGTGTAGAAGTTTACAAACAATCAGCTGGACATGATGAATCAATTGTTACTTGCAAATCAGGAGCTGAGTAGAAAGAACATGGAGATTACAAATCTAATATCATAGAGTGATCAACTAAGGAATGATTTGAGATATGAGAAAGAACTTCTATAAATAATGAATAAACCTAGTGAATCTATCAGATACTTTGAATAACTGATGATATCGCAAAGGTCATCCAGCTATACTTCTAGTCTAGGCAATATCAAACACTCTTCATCTACTAAGGAAAGATAGTCATCTAAGAATGGAGAGAAGAGAAATTCAAAACCTAAAGGTAAAACTACATGTCATCATTATGGAAAAGTATGACACACTACAAAGATTTACAAAAGCAAGAATGGTATGCAAAATCTTAAACCCAAGTTTACGAGTTACTATTTTAATTGCAAGAAACAAGGACACCATGCACATGAATGCAGGTCAAAGAAAAGTGATACACCTACTACACCTAGATTTGAAGGACATTTCTACAACTATCGGAAATATGGACATAGAGCTCAAGAATGCATATTCAAAGCAATATCCAACTGGACATCTAAAAGGAAAGCACATGCACCTAAGCAAGGTAACTCTTACAATTGAGATTATAACACATGGTATAGTTATCATTATTGTGGAGAGTATGGACACATTCTAGAAAATTGCATTAGAATGAATTTAAGAGGAAATTATAAGAAATGATTGAATGGAAGCCTAGTTTTCTTTAGTTGTCTCAAGGTTGGACATGTCAGTAAGAACTGTAGGACTCGAGTACCAACACCAAACAATGAACACATCAAAGAAAAAGGAAAATTTGACATGGAACAAACAAAGAAGGATAAGAATTTTACCTGGAAAAAGAGAATAGAAGGTGAAAGTACTAAATCCAATGAAGAAGAGATCACCCAATCCAATGGATCAAGTGATCACACCACATCCAAGTAGAAAAGGTATGTAAGGAACTATACACTTGAATGAGATATAGCACACCAATTCCTAACAAGAAATGTGATTAAAAGTTCATATCAACATGAATCAAGATGCATTAGCACAAATATGAGAGAAGAATTGGGTAATATAATCAATTACACTATCAAGTGTCGAGCATCAGTAATATTGTCTATATTGACAAAACATTGTAATATAAACCAAAATTTCACATTGACCATGCTGATGTGTTGACCAAACAAGATAATATTGATTGAGCCAAGTAATAGTGATCGAGTATTTGAATATAACATGTGAAGGCCAAGACAATTTTTATGCACTTACTTCAGTACAGTGCATTTATTATAGACCTAAAATGGTAGATTGAAGGTATATATTGAATTTTGAAATTCATTTTCATTTACCCAACGATTTCAGTGCACATAGGCAATTCAGAGGCAATCAAGGTGATTTCAATGAAATAAGAAGTGAATCATAGTGTGCCATCGACAAGATTTGAAGAATTGAGTAAGTAATGTTTAACAGTGCCAAGTTAAGTTGATTTTGAAATTGTTGAAGTGAAGTTGATTAAACCCTAGTTTTAAAAGTGGTATCCACTACATCTGTATCTGGGAAGGAGATATTGAAAGATATTAATGCAAAACTTGTGAGGAATGATCAATGTCCTCCACCTAAATTCATGATGTACAATAACATTGCGATGATTGGAGATGCATTTGGTGCCCTATCATTGATTCAACCGAGAGTATTGATGGTTCACAATGTTCGATCATGTTATATGCGTAAAATTGCAAAGATTGGAGATTATGAACTTCAAGCAACTTATGATAAATTGTGTGATAATAGAAATTTGAGAGATGAAAATAAGATTGTTGTCAAGAAAGAGCTTATTCGTGCCCTAGAATTTCCAAAATTATTCAAAGTGAAATGGATAAAGATCCTACTGAGTCGAGTACATGACATGAAAATATGGTTAGAAGGTGCACCGATAAAGATAAATAAATCAATCATTCACCAAGTTGTTGTTAATTTCACCTTAGATAAATTGAAGACAATAAGATGTGTCATGAAAGACGTTGTTGAGAAACAAACGGAGGCCAAGTGGAATGAATGAGGAATGTCAATTGATGGGATTATAGATCTAGTTATTGAGTTTTCGTGCATGTAACTGCACACAAACTATAGCAGTAAAGCCGACTGAATAATGTTTCTTGTGTGGCAATCAACCTAGGATATAAGATTGTAAAGAAAGATCACGTTTATGACCTGGCCGAGCTACAGCTACAACATCTATCCTAAAATATTTGAGCAATTAGGAAGGCAAATAAAACTTCTTGAAAGTTTAGATCATTGTTAGTTTGTATATTTTCCTATGTATAAAATTTGTTTCCTACAACCGACATAGTAGCATGGGATAGGAATAGGCCAATCACTAAATAGATCAATGATCTTATTGAATTATTGGGAGAAAATTTTGAGGCCATTATGGATAACTATTTTGATGAGTTCAAGAACAAAATTAAGATTAGGATGAGGATTCCAAAAATGATGATAGATCACTATTTTAAGGATATATGTTTTATGGTAGACACAAATTATACATATGCCTAGATATTGTTACCAAGGGTTGCATGGCTGAGGCCAATGTAATATGAACTCAATGTAGATGAAGTCATTGCAGTAGTGAAAACACTATTATCTAAGGAGATAGACAAGAATGTTGAGCCCTTCAACAATTATGCGTCAACCAAGGTCAAAATGCTAATGCAAACAAAAGTGCCCAAGATGGAGATAAAATGAAAGAAGCCAATATAAGATCTTGAGGGAAAGCTTGGCACATGAAAACTCTAGATAACTAAAGGCAAAGGTGAGGATGAAGAATCTAGTGAAGAAACATAAGAATCAAAAGGCAAAGAGTTAGTTGTTACCAAGCCCAAGGAAAAAAACAAAACAAAGTAATATTTGTTGATCCTAAGGTGGAGGAGGATCTAAAGAGAAATATGAAGAAGGTTGTCACACCTCCTAAACTTGAGGTGAAGAGGAGGATAATTACCAGATCCAAGGCAACTAAGTCCCTGGTTACTAAGACAAAAAGAAGCCTAGCAAAGAGGAAACAAGCTAAAGGAATCGAGTAGAGCCTACCTAAGAGGCCGAGAAGAAAACTAGTTGTTACACCTGATGAGGAGGAGGAAGATAAAGAAGAAAATGATTCTGATTGTAGACACCAAAATCCTTTAGAAAATAAAGTATTTTTATTTTTTGAAAAAGTCCCTGATGAATCATCATTTATTAATTAATTTATTTATTTATTTATTTATTTATTTGTATGCCATTAAATCCCTTTATCTTAATTAAAAATATTTAATTAAGGAATCCCTCTCAAAAATGTTTAAATCTTATTTAAACATTATTTTTTTATTTATTAATTATTTAATTAATAAATTGACCAAAAATCTCAAAATAAATAAATTTTTTTTTTTTGCCCAAAACTTGGCCAATTTCCTTAAGACCACTAACCTCTTCCAAAATCTTCTAATCCTTCTTTAATTTCAGTTAAAGGCTAATCCCATCATTTCCTACCCGTAATCCCAACTCAAAATATTTAATTAAGATTAAATATTAATTCTCATGTTTATTAAAAATACTTTAATAAATATCTCCTCAACCCAAACCCTTGAAATAAATAAAACTTTATTTATTTCCTAAAAACCTTATTTATCCTCATCCTAGGAAGTTCTAGACTCTTCTAGAAAGTCTTTATCCTCATCCAAAGCCTAGACTCTTCTAGAAGATGTCAATCCTTATCTTTGACCCTAATCCTAACCCCCCCCCCCCCCCCCCCAACCTTGTCACATTCCCTAAACATGGGTTAAGACTTGCTAACCCAAGCCAAAGCCAAAAAATATCTCCTCCTTCACCCACCCTCATTAAATGCCATCCACTTGCCCATCTCTAACAAGCCTAATCTAATCTTAACCCAAGCCTTAATCATTTGCACATTCTTAAGTCAAGCTTAAGACTTTCTTAATCCAATCCAAGTCAAAATATCTCAACTCTCTCACAAATATCCCAACCATTAAACTTTATGAAGCCCACAAAGCCATAAATGACTCTTACAAGCCCATTCATTGCTCTTACAAGCCATTATGAGGGTCTTTATGAGCTTTGAGCCTCCTTTGTTGACCCTCAACCCCTCTTGCTCTAACCAATGACCCTGTGACATGTGTCACTCCCTGATCAGCTATAAGAAAGCACAATCCATGTGCTCTCCTCCCATTCAACCTAAACCTTCCATAAGCTTTCTCCCATCCTTGCATCCTAGCCCTTGATCCCTGAAGCCCTTTTCCTATTTAAGGAATCCTCTCCCAAGCCATTTTAACACAATCTAGAAAGTAAAGCCATAATGCCATTTTGAGAAGCTATTTTTACATCAAATCCATTCACTAAAATCTATCAAAAATCCTCCATTGAAGCCCATTTGAGCATTTGAGCATACATACATAATCAAGCCATCTTAGCTATTAGACACATCTCTACATCAAGTGATCATCCTCATTGAGAGAGCCTATCCATGGCTTATATTCTCATTTGAGGACTTCACTTTGTCTCTCATGAAGTTATGTTAAATTAGTATGCAAATGCTTTTGATTGTTTTAATTTAGTGTTTCTAACATACTAAAGTAGCATATACACTGATGATCCGAGTAAACTTCAAATTGTACATAAACTACCTCCAATGACCATTTATCAGGTATGTGAAAAGATTAGAAATTTAGCTAGCTTAGCAGATACTTCATGACATTAAGGATATTTGTGTTGATGCTTTTGATATTCATGATGTAAATGTGCAACATTCAATTTTGGATAAATTAGTGTATATAGTTGATAAAATACACAATGAGGATATAGAGACTAGTGAAAAATTACTAAGATGGTCTGAGAAGAGATTTGAACACAAACTTTTGGAGAAATTCTCATCAACACTTGCAATCAGCCAGGTTGAGCTTTCTAACATCCTTGTAAATAGTCTAGAAGGAATTTTGATAGTCATTCATTCTTTTTCGATGAAACTATGATACATCAATTTATTCACATTGAAGAATCAACAATATATTGATCAAATACAGGAATATATAAATGCTTGTACCATTTCATTGGGCAAAAATGCAAGTTCAAGCTCGCATTCATATAATAAATTGACATTTGATTAGGGAAGATTAACCAAGTTGATGGCTAGAGACGATAGCATTAGAAATAAATTGATTTCCATTCAATTCATGCTACTACCCCATTTGGAAATAATCTAGAGAGAGCTATGTAGCACAAAACTTAATAAAGAGAGATCCACACCTCTCAACAATAGAGAGCTTAATTGATCTAGTTCCCTAGCTATAAATTGATATTTAGGTTATGAAATCAATTTAAACTAGATGGAATAAAGGATTGGAGGTAATTTTGGATAATCACAAAATATTCTTGGATAAATATCAACTAACCCCTGCCAACCCCAAGCCATAGAGTGACAAAAACAAGTGGGAAATTATCATGACAGAAAGGGAGAAATCATGCACAAGGGAAATCAGAAGATCAAATTAGAGTCAAAGTTATTAGATGAGTCAACATTAGAGTTCACATACATGTATAAATATTGTGTATAATAGAGTGACCAAATAAGAGTCTCAAGGGGAGTGTTATTTTTTATATCTAATTTTGGTATTTTGTAATTTTGAACAGATTGCTAAGTCATGAAAAAATGATTTTTCCACTAATGTCAAAGGGGGAGATTTTTGATCTCTATCCTTGTTGCCTATTAGTGTCCAACATTAATTCATTTTCTAGGTAGTGTTGGTCGGTCATCATTATGACCAAGCCATCTAGAGAAGGCTGAGCTACATGGACTTGTTTATATTTCACTATATGTCGAGCAAGTCAAAGGTTACTGAGCACCCTAGTAGAGACCAAGCTATTATACATGCCAAATAAAACTTATGAAGATCGAGTAATGTACAAATAACTTATGCCAAGTGAGTCAGTATATGTCGAGCCTATAGAAGCTAAGAGACGATATGAATGTTAGTTATGACCAAGTGTCAGAACATTCAATTGCCGAGTAAATCAGTTTTGACATGTGTTTGTAATGGCACAAACACTTGTGCAAATCATTTTGATCGACTTCTATGCGACATTTATGGATTGTATAGACAACTAAGGAGAAAATTATGCATTATGGTAAAAGACATTAATCCCTAGGAAGGTAGTTTAACCAATTAGAAACTAAGAAGGGTTAAACAAAAAAATAATGCATTCTAGATTGTTGATTATGATCTAGAACTTTCCATGATATTCTATTTAATAAGGGATCTAACCCCGAGTAATTATGGGAGTGTAATGAAAGTGTGAACGAGCGTGATGAATGCAGAGAAGAGTGTGAATGTGTGAACAAGCTAAGGACATAACAAGGAAGGCTAAGTTTGATAAGCAGATCAGAAAAAGCAATATAGTAGTGAAGGGCATAATAGAGTAAATTAGATTTAGACATTGAAAAGAGAAGATTTGTGATTAGCTTTACGAGAAAAAATTGAAGGATCGTGTATTGAGACATTCTAACCAGTGAGTCAAGGAAAATCTCTTAGTGGTTTTAACATATCTTGTTAAATCTCCTAGCAAAGTGTTTACTTCTTTGTAAATTTAAACCCTTTAATCAAGGTAGACTTAACAATCTTGTAATACTTTTAACCAAGTAGACCCCTCATAGGGTAGATCATCAAAAGCGATCAAATTGTATCTCTAACAGGAAAACTTTGAAGTTGCGGCAATAAAGATTTGTGGGTGTCATCCCCATCCTAGTTTTACCTTGACCTTGGAGGGTTTTTGGGTTATTGAAATCTTTGTGTTATGAGTTTACATTTTTATGTTGATGAATGTTATGCTTAGATGGATTTTAATTCAGTTTTACAATTTACAAGTTTATGATATCTAATATGAGATACAAGGGACTAGGAGTGAATGTAGTTAATCTATTATTTTGTTCAATAAGTGAAAAGTTTTATAGATCCTGATTCACCAACCCTCTCAATATCATGTTTCCCAATAATACTTCAAACCCAATATTTAAAAAAACTATAAACAACCTCCAAACATATAAACACACATGAAATTTCAAAGAGATTCCATCTAGTTTGGCTTTATATTTCAATTTTCCCTAATTTGTACCCTTCCTAATTTTTTATCCTCAACTTAATCACTCTATCCTAGTGTTCTAGACATTAAATATGTCTCCTTGATGTGTTTGAATGTCCTCAATTAGTGATCTTTTGCCCTTGTCTTTAAAATCACATTGATCCTTGACATATTATCAACTACATCATTGCCCTCTCTCCTCACATGGGTAATTTTGACCTCATCAAATTGCGTAATTTTTTTAACCCTTTGGATATGCTTGTCCGTATACCAAACTCTTGATTCCCCTTTGATGATATCATTTATAATCACTAATGGATCACCTTCTAAGAGGAACTTAAATACTTTTAATTATATTGTTGTTTTTATCGCTAATAAGGCTATGAGGATCATAGCCTCATTATGGGTCCCTTCCACTAATCTTTTTGCCCCCAACATTGAAATATTTCCTTCATAGTCTCTCACAACAAATCTTATAGTTGATTATCCCGAATTACCTTTTGAGTTTCCATAAAAATTAATTTAATCCATCTCATATCTGGAAGAATTTAATATACTACTTTAATATTATTATATAGAGGTTAAAATAACAAATTATTAAGATTTTATATTTACTCAAAAAAATGAGTAACAAATCTAAATGAAAAATCCTAAAAGTAGTGGAACCATTTGTAATAATAAGATCAGACGAGACACTGATATATTCATGTGGAAACTACTCATGGATAGAAGAAATCTCAGCCTTAACCCATTTTTTTATGGAGGGGCATGAAGCTTGCAAGTTATCAACCAATGAAGGTCACCATATAGATGTTTTAGCAACCCCATACATTTTCACTCGTGCCTAACACCTCTTCGACTTAGAGCCAAGGACTAAGGGGTATCCACACCACCAAAATTGCCTAGGGCATGATTCAGATTGCATCCCCTATGATGTCAGAACCTTGCTATCAACAAGACTTGATCCCTAGTGGGCTCATTGAGAACCATTAAACTTCACTAGTAAACCAAGGGCCCATTGAATTAACCCATTTTTCAAATGAACAAAATCCCTATTCATTTAGGATGCTCTTTTTAGTGAGATTGATTTATGTGGGTCCATCTATAGAAGCTAGTAGACCATTATTTCCAAATTCTTACTAACTAACAATGGAGGCCATTAAGAAATCTATTGATATTAACCAACTAGAAGTTGACTTTAGTCACACAAGTTGGTAGCTTCCTATGCATAATTAATTTCCTACAACTTACTTGACCTAGTAATGGTGGTAGTGGTAGGAATATTTATGGCTCCAATATAGACTTGGGTTGGATGTAGTACTTGTGCCTTCATAACACACTCCCCATTTTCAACTCAAAAATGGGGGAACCCCTCTTTGCTTTTACGTCATATTTGCTTGCTCTCTGAGAGAAGGAATCTCTCAAGATGCCTTGGGGAGAAGGGCTACTATAGGCAAGGTCTAGGTTATTGGTTGGTTTGCATCATTTCAAATATGGTGGCTAGATAATCATTTTTTGCACTAAGATAAGAGGTTTGCACTTGTAAAGGTGCACAACCTTAATGTCCTCATCCATCCCCACACCTTTCCAAGACGCATACTTGGACACCTTGTGCACGTGCACACCTTGACAAGGTGCGTAGGGTGCAATGACTTGGGGTCTATGGCTATAAATAAGGCCCCCCTTGGTAATGCTCATTATTCTATGTGAGCATTTGATTAGTGCACCTCCACACCCTTTCAACTATGCAAAACTCTGATCCTCCACAACTCCAAGGTAAGGTACTTGGCACACCCTAGGCACCAAGCATTAATGTGCAAGGTGCACATGTGCACCACATGCGCTTTCAAACAAACCAATGCCTTAAATTGCTAACACACAACTATGTTTCCTAGTTGCACATATTGTGCACCTATGCATGTGCACAACTGTGTCGAGTGTACAAGATTAGAAGTTCTCCAACCTTCTTGCGCACCTACATAGGTGTGCAATTTGTGCCCTTTTGCTAGTTTTGCCCTAGTTTGTTAGTTTATCACTAGTCAAATTTAGTCATCAAGTGTCATTTTGGCTTCCCAACAATGGTATATTGATGTTTATCTTTTGTGCAGGTGAAAATAACATATAAATCATCCAAAAAAACTAAGATTACTTTGAAGATGGTAACTTTCAAGTTTTAAGGTGTGTTAAAGAAGTCTAGATTTATAGACCTACATTATGAGATCTGGGACATCAAGCTTGGGCACATTGACTGGAATGAGTTCTTGATCCTTTGTAACAAACCACATGAGAGATCAAAGATGATGTCATCACTTATTCTAAGAAATTTGGTAAATGTAGCATCACACTCAATGTTAGTGTAGTCCTCAAAGATGACAATGACATTGTCTAAACACTATGTGCCTGAGGAGAAGGTAGTCAAGATCGTTACTAGAGAAATTATCTTAGACATTTGCCTAGATAATATCAAGGTCTTCTACCTACCTATCATTGATTAGTATCAAAATATCAAATGTGATACAATAGACAAATGGTATAGAGATCATGAATGAGAGGCAAAGAACATAGTGCAAGAGAAGTACCTTATTGCAAGGCCCCCTACCAATAGAAGATTAGGAAAAGTGGACATGACCTAAGGGTACATGATTGATGAGATAGGCTACTACATAATTCTCCTTAGAAGAGGGGAAGGACTTCTAGGGACAAGCCATTTGAGGACCTAAATGGTCCATTTCAAAGAGACGATTAGGAGATGGGCCCTTGAGATTGACCGGGGTACCATAATCAGTTGTTCCTTAGACAAACAATTTACTTCAAGTTAGACAAACCCTCAGTTCTATATGACCTCATATATATTTTATTTTTTTGGCCGCTAGAGCAACCAACTATCTAGATCTGGTAAAGAGGGGAAGATTGCAAAAACTCAAAGTGTGGCCATACACTATGTACCCATAATTGGTACGAAAGAAGCTTCCATATATGAGCCTAGAGTACAAACTGGTAAATGGTGCCTTCATATTTTCTATAATATGGTTCTTTGAAGGTTATTACGTGGAGAGGCTATCAATAGAAATGACGGAAAGGATAACACAAGTGGGTGAGTACTTCATCCAATACAACACCTTCACATACATCTGGGTAGCTAGGACTCTCTTATGTCCTAAGAATTTGCCCCGCTATCCTTCTGATAGGCTTGTGCTTTTGGAGATCACTAGACGATTGACCTTGGCATATTAGAGAGTCGAAAAGTTTCAAAGGAAGATGGGGGTGTTCCCAATCACCATAGGGCCTTATGAGGTAAAGTAGAAATAAGACATTGACAAATATGAGATAAAGTGGGAAAAGTATCCCTTAGATGATTACCTAATACCTTGCCCCTACTTTGATAATATTGAGATGATCCAACATCTTATAGGAAAGTTCATCTAAGACACCACCATTGAATATTATTGGTTAAATTGTGTAGATGAATATGAAGTCCGAATAAGGAACTATTGTAGGATGAGTCCATCACTAGTAGAAATGACAGTGAATCTGCACATACCTCTCAAGGTATGGAATAAAGATAGTCCAAACATCTTAGAACCCTTGTATAAAAAAGATAAGATATTTGACATTCATATCATGAATGTAGAGGTGGATAACGAGGAGAACAATGACAATCAATGTTGGGCTAGATATTCATTGAGATGACAAAGGAATGGGTCAAGAATCCTTCTGCTTGGAAGCAATGCCAAATGTCCCAAGTCCATAGGCACTAAGGCTAGAGAAAGGTAAAGGAACCAAAGTCACTATCCCAACCTACCAAGAAAAGTCCCCAGTTAGGCCCAAGACCGTATACATACATGCAAGAGATGTGGCATACATCTGAAGGGATGATAAGGTCAAGTCGAAGAAAAGAAGGAAGTCCATAAAGATTGAAGAAGAGTCTTTCGAAGAACCCTAGGTCCAAGTTGAAGCCTCACCATAAGTACCTAAACACAACAAGACATATATGATGGTTGTAGGGACAAAAAGGAAGGAATTGAAGAAGAAAATTGCTACTTTGCCTTAGATCCCTGAGACCATTCTAGAGGTCAAGGAAGAAGAGCAAGAAGAGGATGAGATTGATAATCTCCCTCTCAACAAGAGGACACATTCAACATGGGCAACTAAAGAGGAAAGAAGAATAAGTGCCACACAAGCACCCCCAGCCATCCAAGACCAACCCATCTAGATTGATAATGTCACATATCAAGAATAGGAGGGATAGACTGAGTTGACATTGGGGAGTGGATTAGACATGTTCAATTCGCTAGATTTCAACTGGATGCCTATCAAGACACACTTAACAAAAGGAAAGATAAGATACACACCATGCTAGGAGCCATTAGGCGATAACTAAAATTCAATACCTCCTCTCCACAAGGTCTAGTTGGCATACCTCCTCTGCCTCTTGGAAGACCAAAAATACCTCCTTTGCCTCTACTAGAATAGGAAACTATGCAAGTGACCCCTCTAATGCTCAAGGAGTAGAGCCAAGACATTGTAAAGGGAGAAACACAAATATCCCACATAGAGGAACTTCTGAAAGAGGGTCCAATGGTTTCAAAAAAAGAACACACTCCCTTGATAGTGCAACCATCTTCCTTCATTCCTATAACAATAATGATTACATCTAGTGTGGAACAACCAAAGACATAGGGAACCCTAAGAAGTGAAAATACGGGGAAGGGGTTGGCAGTCACAACAATTTCATCATCTAGCCAGGATATGTCTTCTACATGCACAACCCCCACATGGTTGACACAAGTAGTAGGAACACAATAAAGGAGTTATACACAAATGCCAGAGGAGGGCCTCTTGATTTTGACACAAGCTATGTGAACTACAGTGTCCCCTATGGAGGAGCTGCATCAAATAGATTTTATTTCAAAGAAAAAACAAGATGGCATGGTGGCACATATATCCATCCCTCCACTCCATGCTAACCCAAAGAAAATAGCACCCCAAGATTATTAGATGCAGAAAATGGTATTAGGGAAGCCTACTAAAGACACTGCTAAGGCATTGATGACCTAAGTCTAAAGCAAGTGCTCTAACAGTTGGACATCAGAGAGGGGGAGCTCCAAATTTTGACAAGACAAAATGATGTCTTATAGGAGTTTGTAAAAGAGGTGGCGGGTCCTATTGACCTAGATCACCCAAAGGATGCACTATCATGCAGTGCCTGCGCCTAGTTTACTTTCTGTTATTATTGCCAAACTCTTTTAGGCTAGTTTTATGCTTGATGATTAGTAGCATTATTTTGAGATTATCAAATATTGTTTCATATCTAGTTGATTATATGATAAGATTACTTGGTACTCTATACTTCATGTATGCATGATTATTATTACAGTGATTTCTATTATTGATGATGATTAGTTAGATGGATTATCATACGTGTTTTCTTATGGATACTTACCTCATACTACATGTGTATGGTGTGCATGTATATTTTCTTTATGTATGACATTACTGATGTGGTTAAGGAAGGGAGTCATAGTCACTTGCTATTTGGGATCAACACGATGCACCACTTCCTGCCATTGCCTATTTAGTTTAGAATATTGTGTTTGTACATGCGTGGATTTTATGTAGATTGTAGGTACCGTGTATCGACTTCCCTGAATTGCCAGGATGAGCGTACCCTATCACATTATCTCAATGGTAAGAGAGGGGAGATAAATTCGTAAGTGCAAATCCTAACCTTTGAACCCATTTGTCCTAGAAATTAGGACAAGTATTTGAGTTGATTACCTTTGTATGACGTAAATTTGTGATTATAACCCTTTAGTTTGATCTTGTATGTGTTTTTGTATGATGAGTTTTGTATTTTGTCCTATTAGTCTTTAGTGATTTTTCTATTAATTATGTCAAATTAAATGATTCAATTATTGATTTAATTTAATGGAAAATTATTATGATATTTTTAATATTTAATTATATTTAATTAATTAAATAAAAAGAATTAAATTTAATGATAAAATTATAAGTTTAATTTTAGAATGTGATAATATTTATTTAATTTGATAATAATATATTTAGGAGTCCATTTTTAAATAAATGCTAAATATTATTATTACTTAAGTTAATAAATATTTTATTAACTAACATTTTGAAAATAAATTAAAGCATGGAAAAGATATTAATTTATTAAAGAATTTTAAAATTGCATAACGTATGCATGAGAATAAAATTTAATAAATTAATTAAAAAGAGAAGTCAAGTGAATTTAATTAAGATATTTTATATTGCAATAAAGGTGCATGAAAACATTAAAAGAAAATTAATAAAGAGTTAAAGACTGGTAAGCAAGGAGTCCTCTCGGGTGATTGCACAATTAGTGCCTCGACTTTAGGAGAGAATTCCTTATCACCAGTTGAGGGTTCATTTTTGGGGGACCACAAATTTTGGAGAAGTAATTTTTGGAAGAGAAAGGTTTTGAGAGGAGAAATTTCTCTCACAAATCTTTTTGGGTGTTGCGATTTAGCATCAGAGTCCAGGTAGATTCTTGTGATTAATTCGCACAATTAATTACGCTATTTCTTTTCCTGTCTTCTTCATGATTGTGAAATGGTTATCTGAATATTTCTTTGACGAATATTTCAATTTGAAAATTACTAGTATGCATGTTGATTTCTTCTGCATACGTAGAGATTAAAATATCTTAGAATTTCTTATTTAGTAATTTTGAAAATTAGATATTAAACCAAGAAGGGTTTAGAATTGAAAAGGATTTTTTTTAATTAGAAAATCGACTAGTTGGTCGTAATCTCCCTATCAGATTAATGTTGAAACTATATATATATATATATATATATATATATATATATATATATAAAACCAAATTTATATTAAAAAAAAAATTAAAAAATATAAAATGAGGTGGGGGGCACCCACCTTTCCCCCTTACCTTTAATTAATTAGCTATCTGATGCGATGACGGCAGTACATAGTACTGCCATGGCCACAGGCCCCTACGACAACTGCAGAGTGGCCGCGAGCCCTTTTAAGGCCAGTGGGCCTTTATAAAACATGCCCTTGTTTAATAATTTTTTAATATAAATTTTATAATTTATTTTATTTTGTTTTTAAAATTTTGATTATTAAAAATTAATAATATTAAAATTTAAATTATTATTTATTTAATAATTTTATTAATAGATTTTATTAACAATTATTATTTTAATAAATAATTTATGATAGATTAATATGATTATTTTATATAGTTATTAATTAATGTAATTAAATGTAATTTGATTAAGTTTAATTAATAAATGGAAGTATTTGATGGTTTTAGATTTATTTTAATAATAATATTGACTTTAATAAAAATTGAAATTATTTTATTGGAAGATCAATACTTATTATTTTAATAATTTAAATGGATAATTACCCTTGGAGTATTTTATAGAATTGACTTAAAATCAATTAGGGGTAATTCTATATTTTATTTGAATATAAGAATGAGTTAATTTGTAAGGGAAAAAATGTGAATCTCATCTACTTGAAACAAACATTGGACAAAAACTAAAACCTTACTTTAAACTCAACCATGTGTCTTCAAAATCAAACCAAACTATAAAACTTACACTATTGTCTGTATGTTGAGTATGCTTTAGGTTTGGGTTGACTAGAGTGTTGACCAATTTTAGGATGTCTACCAAAGGTTTGGGAGTTCTATGATTGTGGCATTATGTTGATTTGATCTTGATCTTTCAAACTCAACCATGGTATTGTGTTGGTATGTTCTTTGATGAGTTTGATTATATTGTTGGTCATTTTTTTCAGAGTTATTGTGGGATAACAGGATGAATGTTATGACATACTTGACTTAACCATTTTGAGTCTTTGATCAATATTTTTGGGATACTTTCTAGTTGCTTGTAGAGAACTAATGGGTTGAGGTGATTTATCTTTTGATGCTTTCCAGTCAGTTGTATAGGACTAAGGTGATATTATATGATTCTTTGATTTATGATTTCATTAGATTAGGGTAGGTTATTTATATGTAATGTCAGGAAGTGGCATGCAATGGAGGTCGGGGCCCTAAGTGGCTACCAAGGTAACCCTTTGTAAGTTGTTTAATAAGTGAAAATACTACACTAAATGAGAGTAAAATGAACCTAATAAGAGTCTTTGTATGTTCTCGCCCATGCCTTGAGTGCTAGTATAGACAAGGATGGGAGTAGAGAGAACGCTTGCTTGCGACCATGCATCGTAAGTATGCCTTGTCAGTACGAGAGAATACTAGTGCCGCATAGGGTTGCTAGGGGGTTGGGGTCTTGAGAGGCTACTAGGGTAACTCTATTGTTGATTCGTGTGATGACACTTGCCCACTTACATATTAGGTTCCCTACATGTCTTTGTGTGCCTCTAGGTCTAGATGTTGGTTTATCTTGGAACCTTTGAGTTAGATTACTTTTAGGGTTTCCTAGCTTTAGAGATTACTTTTGATATTTGGATTGATATCATGTTTGAGACTTGAGACTATCTCCTTAGCACG
Organism: Cupressus sempervirens; assembly: GCA_028749045.1. NCBI lineage: Eukaryota > Viridiplantae > Streptophyta > Pinopsida > Cupressales > Cupressaceae > Cupressus > Cupressus sempervirens. The sequence continues at coordinate 149,710,791 of CM053788.1, forward strand.
GTGGGAGTGGGCCTTTTTGGGTTACCACACGGTCGGGTGTTAGTGCTTTTTACTCTTACCATTGAGATCCATCCATTGATACCATGGCTGGAGTTTCCTTGTCTGCATTTTCTTTCATTCTATTCTTGTGTATTATAATAGACAGTTATAACTTTATGATGGATAGTTATACCTTTATGATGGATGGTTTTCACTTATTGTATTGTACTTTGTTTCATGGATTTGAAAAGGATGATGTAATCTATTTTTATAAATGTATATTCTTTTAGCCTTTCATACCCTATGACATGTACAGTGGTTGATTGAGTATTCTGAATTTTATTGCCAAGTGACATTCAAAACAAATGTATATTATTTAAATGGACTTGGACTTGTAATTATTCTTTCATGTGGATGTGGTATTTATTGGACTTAGTATTAATTAAACTTAAATGTAATTCAACATATTGGGATCCTTAAGGAATATAATGTGTTATGTTTACTTCTGTATGATTGTATGTTATTGCTTTTGCTACTTTATGTTTGATGTGTATGTTGTTCTTTCATTAAAAAAATGTTTGGAAAACTTAGTTAAAACTTTAGGTTAATTCTTTTGGATCCCTTGGTGGGGTGTTACATATCGACTGCCCTCAAAAAATGAGCTTTGACCGTGGAACCTATTAATTCATTTTTTGATGCATTGTAATGCCTCTCCATGTGACCCTAAATAAAATAACCTAAAGTTTTACTAATTTTGCCAAACTTTTTTTTTTTAAGTAAAAGATAATAACATAACAGTAATTATAGAATAGCATAAGCAATTAACATACACTCATACATCAACAACACATAAGCAGGTTACAACTCTTAAGGGTCCCATGACGATGAATCACATTTAATTTTAATTAGCACTAAATTCAATATATAATAAATCCACATCAAATAATAATATACAAGTATGAATCCATCTAACTAATATACAATCATCTCTACTGATCAAAAAATATATACAATTATCTCAAATTCCACTTGGCAATCATCATGGTGCACCATCATCCACTGTATAGGTCATAGGGTATGAAAGGCTAAAATAATATGCATCATGAAATAGATTACATCATCTTGTAAGATCTATGAAATCAAATACAATACACTTAGAGTATAAGCATCCATCATAGAAATACAAGATCATATAAAAAGGAACATCTGCACAAACACATCCAACAGTCATATCTCAATGGTATAAGAAAAATCACTAACACCTGACCTCATGGAACCTAAATGACCCACTCCCACTACACCGAGGAGATAGTCTCAAGTCCCAAATAGGATAACAAACTCAAAAGTCAAACCCAACATCTAAGTCAAGGAAAACCTAAAAGCAACCTAACTCAAAGGTACCAAGATACAAACGATATTTAAACCCAAAGGCAACAATGACATATAGGGAATCTATTATGCATGTGGGCCAGTGTCATCGCATGAGCCAACTCTAAGGTTACCCGACTAGTCTTTTAATCCTTCAGCCCCCTAGTGACTCTATCTGAAACTAGTATCCTTTCATACTAACAAGGCATACTAATGAGTCGGCTCTAAAGTTTCTCGACTAGTCTTTTAATTCTCCTACCCCCTAGTGACTTTCTGTGGTACCAATATCTTATTAATTCATTTTAAACTCATTCAATGAAATGTTATCACTTATTAAAAATAACCTACAATGGGTTACCTAGGCAACCTCTTTAGGGCTCCGACCTCTATTATAAGCCACTTCCCAACATGACATATAGATAACCTACCCTAAGCTTAGTAAAGCAAAAAGATCTCAAAAGACCACATACCATACATCAGTTCTTAAACAAGCAACTGACAAGCATTGAAATATCACTAGTCAAAATACAAGCATCACTAAAATGATCATCCTAATAAGATTGATCCAAGAAAGTACACATAAACCAATCCACGTCATAACATGACATCACCAAGAAAAAATTATACAAACACCTCAGTCCTATACGAGTGATTGGAAAGCAATCCAAAAATAATTGATCGAAGACTCAAAGGTTATATCAGATAGGTCACACCATTCACCTCAGTTTCACACAAGAACACTGGAAAACAATAGTAATTAATAGATCAAAACACCTCATAGAACATACAAGACACATTACCATGGTTAAGTATAAAATATCGTGATCAAAACATTATCATGACATCACAAAATAGAACTCCTGAGCCTCTAGTGAACATCCTAACTAGTCAAAGCTAAGTCAACCTGACAACCAACAGTAAAATCATGCGTCATAAAAAGAGTACATACAAAAGTAACTTTCACAAAATGTTAGGTTTAGAAAACACAACGGTTTAATTTTCATCAAAAGTTTTCAAGTTTTCATTTTCATTTTTTTCAAATATTATAGTTCATAATGTTTGCGATCTCAAATAGGGTTTCAGTTTCCAATTTTCTAGTTACCAAATTTACTAAGGTTTCTAAGTTCACTAGAATTCCACACGATTTAACAAATCATATAAAGTTGTTTAAATATAATTTCATAGTTCAATTTGTTACCAAACAAACACAAGATTCAATGTTCAAAACTAGGATTTCATTTTTCATTACCAAGGTATCAAAACTACTAAGGTTCTTGAATTATCGAAAGATGTAATCAATTTCCCCTAATAGTAAAACAGACATTTTGATATAAAATTGAATCATTAAGCAAAACTCGAGTTTACCAATTTTTCCTAATTCACAAAACAATAACTATTTAATTAAACCATTTTCAGATTTAAAATAATTAATTCACAAATGACCTAATTGGTTTTAAAACAGAAAATCATCCCCAAACTCGTCATTTAAAACTGACATATAATCTAAACTCATAATAACATAATTGATTAATTAATTAATATTATTGCACATTCAGTCTAAAAATAATTTAATTAATTAATAGCAATTTAAAACATTATATATATTAAAACATTTATTAAATTATTTAAAATTTAATAATTTTAAATATATTTAAAATTAATATATAAATATTTATTAATTAAAAAAATTTAATAAATAAAATATTTTAAAAACATAAAATAAAATAATAATAAAAATACTAACATTTATTTAAAGGCTCGTTGGCCTTACGATGACGTTACCACAACAGTAGTACAAAGTATTGCTGCTGTTGTAGTAGTACCTGTTGTGCAGCGGTAGTACCACCATCGACGATAGGAGAAGCTTTAGGGAAAGAAAAAGGGGGCAAAGGGTTGGTGGCCCCTGCCCACCCAAACATATATATATATATATATATAATTTTAAAATACTCTCCACCTCCACCCACATATATATATATATATATATATATATATATATATATATATATATATATATATATATGTGATAAATTTTCCAATAGGAATCTGGTAGAGAAACTCAGATCAAATAGTTAAAATCTATATAATAAAATTTGTTTTCTTTTCAAACCCACAACCCGATTCCAACATCCAATTATGAAATACCGAAATAATCAAACAATGGTTTCAATTCAACTCTTTATCAAATGTATTCAAGTATAGAGAACAAAGAGTTTTAACACGAGGGTTTCAACCCAATTCTAGAAATTCCAAACACATATTTACATAAAGATGATCTCAAAATGCAGAACAATAATATAATGAACAAGGGTTTCAAATTCGATTCAATTTTGAAAACAGGTTTGCAAACACAGAGAAGATAGAGAAAATAAGAACAAGCAACTATTGCACAAATAAACCATGAGATCCTACCTAGATCTGATGTTAAAGTGACAATCGCACGAAGCACACAAACAATCCCCTTTCTCTGAAATCCCTCCTCTCTGGAATTTCTCCTCCAAAACCTGTGTCCTTGCAAAATGAGCTCTAAATATTTGATAAATAATTCTCCCCTAAATTTGGGGCTATGATTGTGCAATCACGCGAGGAAACTCACTGATCAAAATCTTTTAATTATCTTATTATCTTTTACATCTTCATGCACAAACTTTTAGATATTTAATTAAAATATCTTTATTAAATTAATTAGCTTTCTCTCTTTAATTTAATTTATTATATTTTAATTTCATGTGTACTCTTTATACAATGTTTTTTTTTATTAGTAAGAGACCAAAGCCAAGATTCATTATTATTATGTGATGTGATTAATTATTATTATTTATTAATCTTGTGTAGAGTTGAATTCAAGACCTCTCAAATAAGAGGCTCAAAATTTACCATTGTGTTGTAGGCTCTTGCCTATATACTCTTTATACAATTTAATTAATATAAAATTTATTAAATAATTACTTACTCTGTCTTATTAAATCATGAGACGCTTTAATAATATATTTATTAATTCAACTAATAATATTTTTTAGATTTTATTATTAAAATAAAACTCTTAAATAAATTATTATTAAATTAAACAAATATAAACACGCCAAAATAGAACTTTAATAAAATCTTTAAATTTAATTATTTTATTTAATTAATTAAATATCAAATTTCTTATTTAATTTTTCATTAAATTATATTTCAATTTGATTTAATTATAACATAAATCACAACAGACCCACAAAACCAAATGTGACAACTCAACTACAAGACAAAGAGCATAATCAAACTCTACGACCAAAGTCACGAATTCGCGACACTAGACGAGTTCAGATGGGTAAACAACTCAAATACTTGTCCTATTTTCTAGAACAATTGGCTTAGGGTTTAGGATTCAAACTCAAGAATTATCTCCCCACTTATACCATTGAAATACGGTTATAGGGTACGCTCATCCTGGTAATTTAGGGAAGTCGATACCTAGTGCCTACAAATCTACATAAAATCTATGCATGTACAAACACACATATTCTAAACTAAACAAGCAATGGTGGGAAGTGGTGCATCATGTAGATCTTGACTAGCAAGTGACTACGACTCCTTTCCTTAACCACATCAAAAATGTCAAACATAAAGAAAACATACACGCACACCATACACATGCAAGTATGAGTTAAGTATCCATAGAAATCGCATAAAAATCATTCATCTAACTAACATCATTAAATAATTGAAAGTCACTATATGAACATACATATCATCATCGAACAATCATGCATACATGAAATAACTAGTACTAAAGTAATTCAGCACCTATATTAACTGAATATGAAATACATTTAATTTGATCTAGTAACCAAGTACCAATAATCATGAAACACAATAAAAAAACTAGCCTAAAAGAATCTGGCAATACAATCTGAAAAGTCAACTAGGGGTAGGCATTACATGTGTGTAAGAGATGGCACCACAATTTTGAGGATAAAGGAGTAGAGATCATAGAGGCTAACATGCATTTGTTATGTTACATACAGAAAAAATACAAACAAGCTTGCAACAATGGCTAACTATGACTTTAGGCTAATGGATAAAGTGTCCACTTGGACGAATGACGTAGAGGCATTACGTGCAGTAAACGGCCAAAGATATCAAATATTGCTTAATGTCTATACAGGGGAAGAGTTAGACAAGATTGATGACTATATTGAGAAGATTCAATTAGGGAACAAGGTCATGTTGTCCTTATATGAGGCAAGGACTCGAGCCCAAATTTTGGAGGCAGATAAGTATTATAATGCAGTTAGTTTGGAGATTTTTTATGATGACTCCAAGACTCATCTATTATCAATGGAAGCAATAGTGCAACAATTTAGGGCATTTTTTGAAGAAGTGTCCTCCAGGGATGATGCACAACGCATATTTAAAGTTGAGGAGACATTGCAAGAATTGGACTCCAAGATAGAGGATTTTGTAAAGGTAAGGCAAGAGGTTTGTGACTTCTACAGAGAAGTGAGGGGAAAGTACCAAGCCCTCGACTTATTGGAGGCTCAGGAGATTGCTGTAGGAGTTGATGAAATCCAACTCCGAAGACGCCAAGATCACCTGCATGCGAACCTGTCAAAGAGAAGCCATAGAAGGGGAGAGCATGGAGCACGGGCAAAAACCCTAAACGGACATGAGAGCCAAAAATGCAAACACAATAAGAAATGTATTTACAATAAGAAATGGCTTGATATTACAATGAGAGAGAGCCCGAATATAAAGAGCTCATGGAAGCTTGTAGAACAAGCTAGAAGATAAGTGTGACAACTAGAAGGGAACAAACTCCCGTGTTGTCACAACATGCATTAAATATGAAATATTAAATAAATGCATGACCTAAGTAAACTTAAGCAATAGAATAAATAATTAATTATTAATTATTTACTCTAACACCCCCCCTTAAGTGCAACTTAGGGAAATGCCTTAAGCTCACAAAACAAAGATGAAATGCATAATGGGTCCCGGCAACGAGGCCATGTTAGGTACCCAAGTACAATGCAAGAAAATGCAACCTCTGTAAGCGAGGAAAGAGAGAAAACCACGTGGGAAAAACCCTCCCCCAAAAAGAGGTAAGAACCCAGTGAAGAGTTGAAGAAGTCTCCAACTAGGGAAATTGTCCCCTAAAACAGGAACAAAGAGTGATCATGAAGAAGCAGCATCACTGAAGCAGGAAGAAGTCGCAAATCTGCCAAATTGCTGATCTGAAGAAACCTCCATGGAAGAAGAAGGCACGAATTGAGCATGTCTATATGGTAGATGATCCATCTCACCGAAATGCATAGGTAGCCAGCCACTGCAATCACCTTGTATATAGGATCAACCACTAAATACATAGTTCACACTATCGAACCATCGAACCATGGATGCATTAGAACACAGCATAACCCCCCCTTAATGCAGACAGGGTGTGATGACAGGCAACTGAGAAGTTGAGCCAAAATCTTCTGCAAACGAACCAAGAACGAGGAGAGAGAAAAAGAGGTACAGACACTGATAAAGACACGGTCTAACTGACTCTGCATGGGCTAATGTCGTGGAAGGGACACTCACTTGACAAAGGGAGAATGCCTAAAATAGCAAACAAATAATCCCCCCCATGGTGCTTTATGAAAATAGTGCAAGTACACCTGACTCAAAACAACGTTCATGACTCCCAGAATACAAAAGTGACAATTTATCTCAGTGCGAAAATAAAAAATGCTTCAAAATGATAGCTACAATGATCAAAACTGAAAAAGAGCTGAACCAAAAGAAAGTACAGCCGAAAAGAAAGCAAACCATGCCAGGAAAATGATCCTCAGGCCTAAAACACTCAAAATATCAACCATAAAGCAAAAACGCCAAAACTATGATAGAAAGAGCAGAGGCCAAAAAAAAAAAGAAAAAGGACTATATTTCTGAAAAGAACACAGAACCAGCTTTCCAAAAATATAAAGTTTTCAAAAAACAGGCATGGGACGCAAAAGATACGCATGCCGGAGTCAAAAATAGGACTTTGGACTTCAACAAAAAAAAGAGCAATAAAAATGCATCAAAACCAAAAAATACCTGCACCAAAATCTCCGTCTCGGAACCAGCTTTCCGGCACTTCTTTCGGATCGGAAAAATACCTCCGTATGCAAGAGTTATGGCCAAAAAACCAAAGGTAGGTCCAAAAGCAATCGGGAGAGGTGCATGCAAGGGCTGATGCAGTGCTGACGTTAGCAAGTCATGCGATTAAATTTGACGGTTTGATGGCCGTCGCAGCAAAAAAGAGTGCCACGTGGCATTGCCACGTGGCAGTACGGACGATGACGTGGCAGGGGCCACGTGGCAATGTGCCACGTAGCACGCCTGCCACGTGTCAGTCACAGAACGCGGCAGAAGACGCCACGTGTCGCTGACTGTGCTGCACAGCTGGCGGGCGGAGCTGTCGGAGCAGCGGGCGGAGAACTGGCGGAGGTGGCCGCAGGGGCGGCGGAGGCAGAGGAGCCGCCGGCGGAGGGCGGCGGACGGGCGGCGGCTGGGAGGAGGCCGGGCCGCGGCGGAGCGCGGGCGGCGCTGCCTGCTGCGGCCTCTGCGGGCGGTGTGCGGGTGGCGCGGTGGCGGCGCGGCCGGAAATATATTTAAAAAAAAAAAAAATCCGCGCTACGTCCGTACGACCGTACGACAGACTCCTAGAGGCCTCAAAAAATCGCCAAAATTGCCCTGTGTCCGAAATTGACAAGTTTTATATGAATCCTGACTGCAAACGGCCTTCCGGATCCAATGGTGATGTCCGTTTGGGCTGAAAGTGCTCCAAAAAATCGCTGATCCCCTGATTTGAAGAAAAATTGCACAAACAAACTAGGGTTTGTGACTCCAAATCACGGCTTCAAAATTTCTTCAACGAAGCAGCAGCAGGAAGGCTCTGATACCATGTAGGAGTTGATGAAATCCAACTCCGAAGACGCCAAGATCACCTGCATGCGAACCTGTCAAAGAGAAGCCATAGAAGGGGAGAGCATGGAGCACAGGCAAAAACCCTAAACGGACATGAGAGCCAAAAATGCAAACACAATAAGAAATGTATTTACAATAAGAAATGGCTTGATATTACAATGAGAGAGAGCCCGAATATAAAGAGCTCATGGAAGCTTGTAGAACAAGCTAGAAGATAAGTGTGACAACTAGAAGGGAACAAACTCCCGTGTTGTCACAACATGCATTAAATATGAAATATTAAATAAATGCATGACCTAAGTAAACTTAAGCAATAGAATAAATAATTAATAATTAATTATTTACTCTAACAATTGCCACTGTCATCAAGAAGTTTAAGGCAACCCATCCAAGCATCCTTTTGGTAGAAGGTCAAAAAGACCTAAATGCTGGAAACTAAAATTTTGGGAGTTAGAAAAATCCTACTAGTTTTGATCTTGTGATACTTTAAGGTGTGCAGGTGCAAAATTTTAAAAGGTGCGCACGTTCACTGATTCTTTAGATTAGTTATGGTGGCACTAATAGTTCCATTTCTTGAGTGTTTCATGCACCAAAAATGCATTTTGGTGGCAATTTAAATAATAGAGACACGCAATAAAGCCTGAGTTTGTATCTTGAGAAGTGCCAGAGACCTCCAAAACATCCAAAGTTTTCCCTCTTCTCATCTTCTTCTTTTCTACTTCTGAAGTCATGTAAAGGTCCATGCACCATGTAATTAATAAAATAAATAGTACATGCCTACTTAGCACCTAGTTAGGAGTTTGTTTGTACATAATTTGCTTAAAATTAGTGTTTTTAGCATGCTTTTTGCAAGGAAAAAGTCCTAAATCCAAAAACTGCATGAAGGATGGGATTTCTTATAAATACAAAGATGTAATATGTATTTAGGGCTAGTATTTTGATGCAATAAAGTATGTTATTGGTGTTCTCATTATGTGTGTAGTGTTTCTTACTAGAATGTTTGTTTCCTTTGTGAATTCCATGTTCATGAATAGTGATAGAGCCAATGGTTTTATTTTGTTTTAATGCTTATATAATCAATCAGTTCTAGTGTCTTTTATATTTTCTAATAAATTCCTTTGTTGTAATGAATTGGAGAAAGGATCTCTTCAAGTTCTTGCATAGCAATTTGTCTTGCATGAGCGCACTTTTTGTGGCTACATGATTTGTTGAATTGTGAAACATCCTTTGGTTTCCATTAGTTCCCTTTGATGATTGCATCGATGGAGTTGATGACGCCTTGCTCCCAATTTCATTGGTTTTCTACTCGATCCTTTTGAAAATTTAATTCATATACATGTTTCTATGATTTATGTCCATTAGGAATTTTACTTTTCAGCAATTTAATTTAATTCCTTATCATCCTAACTTTGTTATTTTCTTTTGAACATGTCATTAGAATAGGAATTCATATAGTTGCATTGATAGAACTTGCATTCATCATAAAATTGGAAAATACAAAAGGATATATTAGTTTGTAGTCACATTTTTTTAAAAGTTCTATAGGATTTACAAATACCAACAAAGGCCTCCTTCTGAATATTCACATTTATCTTCAATTGAGCTACTTAGTAGGTTGAAAAACAACCATCCAAAACCATGGAGTTGGTTAACTCAATCTTCTTTTCAAGACAGAAAAGCATTTGCGCAATAGTACTTCAGAAGCATTACAAACTTTTTAGTAATCATGGATGAATTCAAAGGTGTAGCTTCCATGGGATCTCAATAGACATGGAGTAAATAATTGCCAATTTTTTAAATATTCTTCATGTGATCTAGAAATTTCTTTAAATTGGAAAAATGATTTTATTTGAGATAAATTCTACAATTATTTCTTTTCATCCTTTTGTAGATAGTATTGAAGTGTGTTTAGTATATCACACAATTTATTTTGGGTATAGAATCTTAGACCTATCACATGAATTCTAAAATCTTTTTTGTTTTTGTTTTTTGGATGCCTAGAGATAGGAGAAGAGACCTAGTTAGCCACCAAGAGGTCCAATGAACGTGAGGGTTTTCTGATAGATACCCCTTAATTATTGCTTTTAAAAAGCCCCCAAAAATGATAACACATGTACTAATAGTTGATCATTTTTAGCTTTCTTGGTTGTTGATTAGTCCATTTGTGCCACAAGTACTATTGTTTTGTTGAGAAATTTTTTTTTTTTTTTTTTTGGGGTGGGGCGGGGGGGTGGGGGTGATGAAAATAATGGGTATCAGGCAAGTGTTTAAAATGACACTTTTCGACTAGTTCACAGTCTATGACCTCTATGCAGATTCGTAAATGCCCAAACATTCAAACCTTAGTTTTAAGCTCTTTAGTTACTTATGAAGGCACACTCATGTTTTTTGGCATAATTCGAGTTACAATTTAGGAGATCTAGATGTGCAAAGTTAGGCTCAATGACTATTGGATCTCTTTACATAAGGCTCATTTGGTTGCTAGAATTAGATAGGAATTGAAATTTGCAATTCCTAAAAAAAATTAATCCACTATTTGGGTACACAAAATAAGAATTGAAATTGGAAAAAAAATAGATTTTGGTATCCTTATTTACCATCAAATATAGGATTTGGTCTTCCATCTAAATAGGTGGAATTGCTCCAATTCCCATTTTAATTTAACTTTGGCAAAAACTTAGATTGCATATGAATTGAAATGAAAAACTTTTGAAGTCAACTTGACAGATGTGAGGGATTTTCACCAGGCATACATATGTGTTTTAGTATTGCAACATAGAATTCATATTAATACCTTGTGACAATAGGCTTAGTCATCTCTCACAAACTCCAGGCACCCTTGCAACACTGCTATAGATTTTTGTCATGTCCCCTTTTCAAATAATTAAAAATAATAACTTTTGATAAGGCTGACAGGCTCAAAAAGTGAAGTTTCGAGAAAAGGGGCTAATCTTTGGAAACCAATGGATTAAGAAATGAAAATTATTATTAAAATATGTATTATTGATCCCTCTTTGTTGTGAGCTAGGGTTATGCCCTCTTTTAAAGGGGTTTGGAGGCATTTTAGGGCTCATTCTATAACTTGATTTTTGCTCATTGCCTTGTTGTTCTTCAGAGGCTGCCAAACCTGTGGAGAAGGAGACCCAAGGAAAAAATTTTGAAAGTTTTTAGGAAGGCTAAGGATGGGAGTTTGAGGCCTTTCCATGTGCAAGCTCATGTAGAGTTTGCCCTTGTGCTGAACAATGCAAATTTGTGGGTTTTAGGTGTGTTTCTTGTGAGAGTTTGGAGTTTCTGGTTGAGTATTTCATATCAGTTTGGTTTATTGTTGTATTTCAGACATTTATATGTTAAAATAGAATTGAATATATGTATTTCATTGTGGATATACTTCTGTGATAGATTATTAGTGTTTTGTGGTGTTTTGTGGTGTTTTTTGGGCTATTTTGTGTTGTTTTCGGGAGCCCGATGAGCATTGTTTTTGTCCTCCGTTTGGGAGTTGTTGTGTAAAATCTATACAAATCTAGAAATTTCATTTTGCAGGCCATTATTTTGTCAAAATTTCTTTTAAAATGTCTACTTTAAAATTTATTAATAATATGTGAAGCTGTGAAGTTTTTGGCACTATTTCGGGCATACCCAATTTGGGTTTTATTGAGAAATTGGTTGATATTTTGAAATATTGGTTGTTTGATTTTAAAATCTGATTAGAGGCTTCAAATATCATATAAAATCAAAAAGGGGACATTTTAGTGGAATCAGAGCTATGATCTTTCCAACATGAGGGTTTGTAGAAGTTTGTATGCAACTAAGTGAAAGAGAAAAGAGATATTTGCAGCGAGAAAAGAATAATTTTTTTTTTATCAAACCTCTAGTTGAAAATAAAAGTACAAAATCCAAGGAAGGAACAAGTATGGCTAACCCAAATTAGATGGCAAATAAATTCTTCCAGGACAACGAGAATACTTAGAAGGAAATAGTGGATAGTTTGGCAGAAACTAGAGAGGCTTTGCGGCTATTGATAAAAAAATTACAAGGAGTTGTATCTACTAATGAGAAAGGGAGCACTTTAGAGGAGCCAAGAAATCTAAAACCCAAACCCTCTAAATCAACAAAAAAAAATTTTAACTTGCAGATGAGCCACCAGTACCAAATCCAGCCCTTAGTCCTATGGAAGAGGTTACAAGTAACTTGATTGGATTAAGAGCTACTTACAATGGCTTAGATGATGACTTTCATAGTTTGGTTCCTTTTAGAGAATATGTGGATATGATGAACACTTTGATGCCCAAGAAAGAGTACAGGAGGGTGCATGACATATGTGGGAGAGAGCTCAAAAATAAAATAAGCAAGTTTACAACACCTTCTTTTGATGGAACAAATAAAATTTCAGCTAGAGCATGGCTACAAAAATTACAGACCTTCTTCACACTGAACCCCATGAAGGAGAGTGATGTTGTTCAATGCACAAGTCTACACTTGGAAGATGCAGCCTATGATGGGCACTATCAAAGAATGACTACTCAAGGTCATGATCAGGTAACTACATTTGATGATTCCCGTCAAAAAGTGATAGATAGATTTGATCTCAAGGATGATGAAGAGTATTTTAAAGAATTGTCAAAGTTGAAGCAAACCATATCGGTTAATGAGTACATAGAAGTGTTTCAAAAAGTGGTTGTTATGGTACTTAATATGAGTGAAAAGATAATTGTTTATTTTTTTCTTGATGGTTTGGAAGATTCTTTTAAGGGTTTGGTTAAGGCTTTCTCACCCTCAACCTTACAGGAAGCTATCAAAAGAAGCTTGCAACTTGAAACTTGTGTGCCTATGAAACCAGTCACTAATAAAAAACTCCAAAATCTTTGGCAACATAAGGAGAATTTTCAAAAAAAAGACTCTTCTAGCACTACCACCAAAGAATTTGATAAATGTAGCAAAAAAGAATGTAGATGAAGAGACTAGGAGTGAATTACGAAGGAAAAATCTTTGTTTCACTTGTAGAGAACCATGGGTTCCAGAACACAAATGTTTGGGGAAAGGTCAAGTGCGCTATATTGAAGTTGATTTAGAATCTAATTCAGATGACCATGAGGAATTTCATGACACTAAGGAAGAGGAAGAATAATAGAAAGAAAAGAAATCAGCAAGGATGGCACTTTAGCAACATTATCAGGAGTCCTAAGTTACCATCCCTTTCAAATTCAAGGGGTACTAGTAGCACAAAGGTTGACAGTTCTTCTTGATAGTGGGGCAACTCACAATTTTATTGATGAGGGATTTGTCATGAAAAGATGGCTTAAAGCAGAAGATTTTGAGGGATTCAATGTTACTGTACCTGATGGATTCACTATGCCTTGCACACGGGTGGTGAAACAACACAAGATGACCTTAGGAGATTATGAGTTATGTGATGACTTCTATATTGTTGGCATTGGGGAGACAGATCTTGTATTGGGTGTTCAATGGTTGCACTCTATTGGAGGCTATTACATGAACCATCAAACTATGGAGTTTAAATTTCATTCCAATGGGAAAGAAGTCTTATTGAGAGGCTTATCGAATGGAGCACCTAAGGTGGTCACTGCAAAGAGGATGGAGAGGACTTTTCAAAGAGGACAAGTAACATGGGCAACATGAGTCATAATCCATCCAACAAGCTCTCCAAAGAATCAAGGTAATTTCCATTTTGAAATTCAAATATTCTTGATAAGCATAGTATAGTTTTCAATGATTTGCCTCTGGGATTACCACTAGATAGAGGTTTTGAGCATGTTATAGAGTTAGAACAAGGTGCCAAACCAGTTATAACAACTCCATACCGCCATCCAAGACGTTATAAGGAATCGATATTAAAAACTATTAAGGAACTCCTGGACATGGGATTCATAAGGCCTAGCTCTAGTCCATTTGCATCATCCGTGGTACTTGTCAAGAAAAATGATGGTACAATGAGAATGTGTATAGACTACAGGGCTCTAAACAAGAAGACCATAAAAAATACGTATCCCATATCATGCATAGATGAGCTCATTGATGAGTTACATGGTGTTGTATACTTCTCAAAAATTGACTTAAGATCAAGGTACCATCAAATCCACATGAGGAGGGAAGATGTGGAAAAGATCACTTTCAGATGTCACTATGGGCACTTTTAATTTCTTGCTATGCCATTTGGCCTTGCTAATGCACTAAGAACATTCCAATCTTGTATGAATAAGGTATTCAACAAGCATCTTCGAAAATTTGTTTTGGTAATTTTTGATGATATCTTGATTTACAATAAAACATGGGAAGAGCATCTAAAGCACATAGACACTATTTTGGGAATCTTGGAGCAGCAATCCTTCCATGTTAAGCTATCTAAATGTGATTTTGGTTTGACAGAGATCCTATATTTGGGACATATTATAAGTTCTAAAGAAGTACAGGTTGAACAACAAAAAATCCAGGCAATTTTGGATTGGCCTCCACCCACTAATCTTACACAGTTGAGAGGTTTCTTCAAGTTGTGTAGCTACTATAGGAGATTTGTCAAGGGATTTTCTTAGCTTATTGCCCCCTTGACTAATTTGACAAATAAAGGAGCTTTTATTTGGATAGAAGAGGCACAAAAAACATTTGATAAGCTTAAGGAGGTACAGAGTTCATGATCTATGCTTGCAATTCCAAATTTCTCTTTACCTTTTATTGTTGAATGTGATGCTTCTAGAGAAGGTATAGGGGCTATCCTAACTCAAAGGGGACATCCAATAGCATTTGAGAGTAGAAAATTAAATCAATCAGAGAAAGGTTACTCCATCTATGATAAGGAAATGTTAGCAATCATGCATGCACTTCATAAGTTTAGAAAATATTTGGTATGTGGGAGATTCATTGTAAAGATAGACCATAATAGCCTTAGGTTCTTCTTGAACCAAAGGGATTTGAATGATCATCAACAAAAATGGGTAAGCAAATTGCAAGCTTGTGATCTTGATCTTGTTGGTAAACAGATTTGTTCTTTTTAATTATAACTCTTAAAGCCCAAACTTGGAACAATATTTGGTCATGAACAGTTGAAAAGCCACTTATGGATGAATTGGCTTTTCTCTAAATTGGTAGGTACAACTCCCTAGAATTGGTTTGCAATGGATTATGTTTTTCTCCTAAAATAACTTGGGGTATGTTCTTGACCTGAGAAAAGAAGAGGTAGAACCAAGCTAGACCTAAATAGAATCTAACTTAGGCAAATCTAAATTTTTTAATTTCTAAACAAGTCTACGAATCCACACATCTTATGAATTCACAAAGCTTACTGAGTAATAACTAGTACGGAGCTAAGTTAGAGCTAGGTTAATACGAATCTGAACTGTAATTAACAAATGAAGAGTACTGAAGGGATCTCTCTTTGAATGAACAATGACACTACTTATCACATTCATTCATTGTTTTGAAATAGGGGAATGAAACTCTATTCTTTCTTCTCTTCCATTCAAACAAAAGAGAAAATATACGACTGAATCTAACAGAATTGGAACAGAAAATGATTGATATAAAATACCATTAAATTGTCTTTGCAACATAAAGTACTTCACACCAAAAAATTTTTGACCTTTCATTAATCTTTCAATCTCATACATATACAAATTCGAGATGACTGTTACAATGGAAGCTCAATCGGTTCATCTTCTCAAGATTGACAAATGGCAAGGCACTAATTTGTCACGTTTCAATAATTACAAAAGAAAACAAAAGGAGAGGCAGAATGTGAATCACTTCGACTTCTTCCCCTTTTCTGCTTTTGCTATGTAGGCCTTGGCAACAACTATGATTGGGATGAGCTCTTTATGCCTAGGCACGTGGATATTAGTATACCTTAAGAGCCATTTGGAATGTTCTATGGCTAACTCCTTTAGAGCATTTAGTTGTTTTGGTAGTTCCTCTGTGGCCATGTGTGTGCATCTGCTAAGTGTCTAGAGTTCAACAACCATGTTTTGACTATGGGAAGATATATCAGAAAAACTATCCAAAAATTTGGAAAAGTTCTCCTTCATCACATTGATCCCAATAAGTGCTTTTCCCTGGCCACTAGTTTGAGAATCTGTATGTAGTCCCTTCATTAGTTCAAATCCTATGTCTTGTGTCTTCTTCACTTTATCCTCTATTTCTTTAAGTCCTTTCTCTATGGACTGGATCATTTCAATCTTAAATTGCATGCTTTGAAGCCACTCGAATAGAGGTTCATCTCCCTTTGGTAAGATTTTCACTTCGACCGCTTCCTTGGCTTTCGTCTAGATGGTCATCTTCAAGAGGGAGATGCAATCATCACACTTCACCCTTTCTCTAGCCAGCGTATTGCTATTTGATATGATATTATCTTTTTCTATTTCCAACCTTAAGATAAAATTACCAATCTGCTCCATTATAGCTGCTCCATTATAGTGGCTCCTTTTGATTTGAGCTTCTCAATCCATTCTTTACCAATTTGGCCAAAATGTCTATCTTCTTGGAGTTGAGAGATGAGGGCTTGAACTTCAGTAGTAGTAGGAATTTTGGTTACTAATACTCTAGAGATGGCTGCCAATGGAGTGACTAGCTATCTGATGAACTTATTCAATTCTTCTATCTCTGTCTTCATTTTGGTCTTGGACAACTTTAGACTTTCTAACTGCCCCTCAATCACCTCGTTGGTTGACTCCCATAAGCCAACTTTGGTGTTATGCCTAGCTTCTCCAAGATCCACAGAGTGTAAGGTAAAATCAGTGGCAGTCATGTCCTCAATCCTCCCTCCTTTGTTGGGCTTGGCAATCTCCATTGTCAGGTGTCCTGTTTCTGGATCTTGCCCAAGTATGGACAAAGTTTTCTACTTCTTTACTTTTGTCAATGCAGATCTGGAATGGATTGCGAGAGATACGGTATCTTTAACAGAAGTGCTTTCATCTTTCCTTTTTCTTTTTCTCTCCAAAGTATCCTCCAACCAAGAGTCTGTGCCTATCACTTTAGAGGCTATCTCGAGTGATTCTATACTAAACATCTTCCTCTTAGCTGGAGTGGTTGTCACAACAGTCAAAGAGAAAGGATTCTTTGGATCTTAGGAGATAAGCTTAGAAGAACTTTGACCTTTATCTACTTCTGGAGTCTTCTCTGCTACTTCATCAAACTCAATAGACTCAATACTACTGCTCTTTCCATCCCCTGAGTCTACTATCTATATTGAAGAGCCACTTGGTTGCATAAGTGTAGCGCTTGTTTGAGAAATGGGACTATGATGAGGAGAGGGAACTTGAGTAGTATGGGGAGAGGGAATTGGAGAAACATGAGGTGATGGAACTGGTGTGACATGGGGGAATGGAATTGAGGTGGCTGTGCTATCTTTTGGTTCCTCCATCTTCTTTTCTTTAGTACCAGTCTGGGTTCCAATGACTGGGAGGGAACCATCATGATAGGTCTTGGCTATGGGGACATTCTTATCCGGAGGTTGATCACCTCCACCTGATGGTTGAGTTGGCCCTTGAGTGGTAGCTATTGTTATGCCTGGTGTAGCAATCTAAGACGAGGAAGGTGTTGCAGTTGCTGGAGAAGCTTGCATGGCTACACCTTTACTCCAGCTCCTCTTGGTTGTCCATTCAACTCACTTCCTCATTCTCTTGATGATCCTAGCCATCATGATATCAAAATTCTCCTCACCATCTACATACGACTCTGAACTGATAGGAATCCCCCTTAACTTGGTTAAATATGTATTACTATACATATTTTGGCCATCATCTTCCAAGCCTTCTACATCAAAGTTGATACCATATGTTTTGATTTGCTCCACTTTGAGCCTAGTGAAAGCATGATCTCTACTTTCAAGCTCATCTCTACAGTCCGCCCAATAGTCTTCAACAGTGGTAACATGTTTGATTACACTCCTAATTTGCAACACATCTCTTGCATACCCATTCGAGTCGAACATAGGTCTTACAACCTCATATGCTTCCAATTGATATTTAGTCTCGAATGCTTTGAGAATATTTTTTGCATCAGAGCGAGACTCGCAACTGTGAGCCCCAACCTTCATAGGGAATTCATACCCTTTCTTCTTCAGGCTTGCACTCAGCATGTTCATCTAGATCATTTGCCTCACAATCTCTATCAACACGATCATATCGCTCGGATACTTGGGCAGCTTCAAAGGAAATCCATCGAAAGCTGCAAGACACAAATATGAGAATGATGAGAACTGGATAAAATAGCTACCAAACTGACTGATAGCCGCCATTGCCTCCAGGATGAACCTCCTCTCTAGGCATCCTTGGAGTTCCCTGCAAATTCTCATCGTAAATGCATCATTAACCTTGACATATTTTGTATAACTATTCTGCAATTGCAAACATGGATAGAACTCATAGCTTTTCACATCATCAGGAAAGTTCTCTATTTTGGGAAGGCCTGACCATAATTGTAGAGAAGCTAGCATGTAGATCATGAAAGAAGACATGTAAATAGTGTTGTAAAACTTTGCGGTGCCAAGAGCTCTGGATAGATGCTCACTTACCTCATAGGCCCAATCAACATACTATGTATCTGAACAAATAATTTGTACAAGAAAGAAATATTGTTCAACAAAATTAAGTGTTTCTACCTCACCTTTCAATCTGTGTAAGAGAACCAAAATGTCTATGATCTCAGGCTTGAGATCAATGCCAAATAGAGTTTTAGGAACCTTACTCTTGGTACCCCACGACTTTTGGAACCGGGATCTCATAATTTCTTTTCTCCACACCATTTTCTTCAAGGAGAACTCATACATTGTTCCTCCTACTGTCAACTCAGAAAACTCCTCTCGTTTTGGAACTTGGAGGCAATTTACTATAGTTTGCCTATTAATAGAGATTAGAACTATATGATCAAGTAGCAAAATTTGTTTGGTATCTGGGTTGTAGTGATTTATGCATTCAACAATTAGCTCAGGAGCTTGAACTGCCACCGAAAACCCAGCTGCCTCCACTAGCCCACTTCCTCGAAGCTTCTCAGTTATAGGATGAATTGGCTCTGACCTCAACCTCCTTTGAAAATCTTACATGTCATAGAAATAGAGCGAGGTATCTGTGTAACTCTGCAATGTGGATTTGATCTCATTAAGGCCATCAAACCCAACAAATCTAGTTGCCATTTTATCTGAGGTAGAAGTGAATCAAAACTTTGAACTTGAAGGAAGTGTAGAGGATACAATTTGAAAGTATAAGAGATTTGAAAATGTTGTACAATTCAACAACATAATAGTTCAAGAAAAAATAGTAATTTGAAAAACTATTATGTTTCCCTCTATATAGAAATCCTAATTCACTTGTTAATCTTCAAGATCTGCGCCACACGAACGAATTAAAGGATGAATCTATTGGATTAGTAAATGCGGAAATTTCTAACAGACATTTCCATGTCTTTTCGCTATTTCCATTGGCCTAACGGCAACTTTCCTTTATTTTACACTTACCTTCCCCTTTTTCACCTAGTTCCGAAATTAAGAATAGAGTACTTTGTAAGGAAATATCTGCCCAGCCAGATTCTGCTCATTACACTTTTCCAACTATGATTAGCTTGTTTCCATTATCATCTTAAGATGTCTTACGTTCAATTTGTGTGCCCAATTTTCTTACAAGGTCAATTTCTTCATGAATGCAGAAAACCACCTTCATGGGTTGAAAACACACCGAGGAGAAGGTGATTTTTGTTTTTCCACCTACGCTTTTAATTTCACTTTATCCTTCAAGCTAGTATGCCTTTTAGTTTCAGAAAAGCTAAAAAGGACTGCAAAAGTTGTAGGGGGGCCCACTTACTTGTTTTTCTCTTTTACAAATGCCTTTAGCGAAAAATTGACTTCATTGATCGAAAGCCCACCATGGAGAAGTCATTTTAGAGTTTTCTGCTCGAGGTGATTCTGAGCACCATGATGAATCTCAAATGTCTTCCAAGGCAGAATATTGTGATGAAAATAAGGCTTATCCATAGAACAGTTCATTCCCTTCTTGCTTTAGTCCACAAGACACATTTGTTAACCAATGCGGAAAATTGCCTTCATGGGTTGAAACCTTGCCGAGGAGAAGTCGATGTTTGATTCTTTGCAAGCTTCATTTTTTCATGGGAAAGGTAAGACAAGTCATGGACAAGTCCAGTTTTGCAAAAAAATTCATGAAACGCAAGAATCTCCATTGAATTAGGTACTAAGCTACCCATACGACATTAAGTAGAAACCCACTCGAGCATGAAATGCAAGAGAAGGGAAAGATGAGAAATCCAATGGACAATATTTTCACCTAAGGAGGAAAGAATAGACCTAGAAATACCTAGACCAAACTAAAACACATAAACATTCCACTTTGCAGAATGGGTACATGATCAAAAGTGGGGCAACAGATATTGAATACATGAAAGGAAAGAATAACATGGTTGCTAATGCTCTCTCAAGAAAGCCCACTTTGTGTTCCTTAGATGTTGCTTAACATCTATCTCTGCTAATTGCAAAGTCTCCATAATTTCAGAGTATGCTAAATATTCCTTTGCCACCAAGATTTTGGATAAGTTAGTGGATGATAACAGGTACAAGGTTGTTGATTAATTGATTTATTACAAGAACATGATCTTCTTAGTGATAGGATCAAAAACTAAGGAGAGGATATTGAGAGTCTTTCATGACACACCTTTGGCTAGTCATCAAGGATACTTCAAGACATATAGGCAACTTCGAGAGCTTTTGCATGGAAGGGTATGAAGGAGGATGTCCTTAAACACATTAAGTTATGTATGGTATGCCAACAAAACAAGAGTGAGAAAATTTTTCTTACAAGGTTGTTGCAACCACTTCCTATTCCTGAACAAAAATGGGAAAGTATTTCCATGTACTTCATCACTAGGTTGCCCAAGGTTCAAGGTAAGGATTGCATATATGTGGTGGTAGATAGACTAAGTATGCACATTTCTTTTCCATCACCTCTGATTTCAAGGCATCACAAGTAGCAGAATTGTTCTTCAATGAATTTTTTAGGTTACATGGCTTGCCTAGAAACATTGTCAGTGACCGAGACAGTAGATTTCTCAACTCTTTTTGGAAGGAGCTCTTTCATTTAGCAAGAACTGAACTCACTCCCAATACTAACTATCACCCTCAAATAGATGGACAAACAGAGATAGTTAATAAATGGATAGAGGGATATTTGAGGAACTATGTTTCAAATCAACAACATGCTTGGGTGAAATGGTTGCACCTAGGGGAGTATTATTACAATACATCTTATCACATGTCTATTGGTACACCTCCTTTTCATGTTCTTTATGGTTATGATGCCCTTTCCTTTATTGATCTAGTACCTTCAGATAGCAGAGTACCTACAACAAGTGATTTCGTTAAGCAAAGCCAAGACATAATAAGGTCCCTCAAGGATAATCTACAACATGCATAGAACCAACAGAAGTTGTATGTTGATAGGAAAAAGATTGAAAGATCTTTTGAGGTGGGAGATTTGGTATTTGTTAGGTTACAACCATATAAGCAAAGCACCTTGAAGAGGAGTAGGGTAGAAAATCTCAAGCCAAGGTTCTATGGGCCTTATAAGATCATTAGGAAGGTAGGAGAGGTAGCTTATGAATTGGAGCTCCCATCAAATAACAAAATACACAATGTTTTCCATGTCTCTTGCTTGAAGAAGGTTGTAGGCCAACAAACCATAGTATCTACAGAATTAGCACCTCTTGATGATGAAGGGAAATTAGTTTTAATACTAAAAGAGGTTTTGGATACAAGAGAGAAAAGATTGAGAAAATAGGAGCATCATAGAGCATTTGGTCAAATGGAAAGGATTACCATTGGAGGATGCAACTTGGGAAGGAGCACATATTTTTGAACATCCCAACCTTCATTTCTTGAGGACAAGCAATATTTGGGAGGGAGGACTTGTCATGTCCCCTTTTCAAATAATTAAAAATAATAACTTTTGCTAAGGCTAGCAGGCTCAAAAAGTGAAGTTTCGGTGCTAATCTTTGGAAACCAATGGATTAATAAATAAAAAATATTATTAAAATATGTATTATTGACCCCTCTTGGTCGTGAGCTAGGGTCATGCCCTCTTCTAAAGGGGTTTGGAGGCATTTTCGAGCTCATTCGAGAACTTGATTTTTGCTCATTGCTTTGTTGTTCTTCAAAGGCTTCCAAACCTATGGAGAAGTAGACCGAAGGATGGGAGTTTGCAAGTTTTCAAGAAGGTTAAGGATATGAGTTTGAGGCCATTCTATGTGCAAGCTCATGCAGAGTTTTCCCTTGTGCTGAACAATGCAAATTTGTGGGTTTTCGGGTGTGTTTCTTGTAAGAGTTTGGTGTTTCCGGTTGAGTATTTCATATCAGTTTGGTTTGCTATTGTATTGTAGACATTTGGATGTTAAAATAGAGTTGAATATATGTATTGGGTCACAGTTATACTTCTGTGATAGATTATTAGTGTTTTGTGGTGTTTTCTGGGTTATTTTTGTGTTGTTTTCGGGAGCCCGATGAGCATTGTTTTTGTCCTCCATTTGGGAGCTGTTGTGTAAACTCTATACAGATCTGGAAATATCATTTTGTAGGCCATTATGCTGGCAAATTTTTTGTAAAAATGTCTACTTTCAGATTTATTAATAATATGTGAAGCTGTGAAGTTTTTGACACTATTTCGGGCATACCCGATTTGGATTTTACTGAGAAATTGGTTGATCTTTTGAAATATTGGTTGTTTGATTTTAAAATCTGATTAGAGGCTTTAAATATCATATAAAATTAGAAAGGGGACATTTCAAGTTTACATATACTTAGAAATTGCAAAGCCAAGTCCAAATAGAAGCAAAGTATATGGAAATGGAAAATGTTACAAATAAAAGGATGAATATACTCATTAACACAAAAAGAACTCACAAAGTTTAGTTTTGTGGCTAACCGAGCTTGGTTAATGGCAAAGAGGTATCCAATACAAAACTTGAACAAAAAATTAAGCAGGTTTGTTAAAGAAACCTTGTGAACAAAGAAAAGCCCAGATATACAAATCTTTTATTAGAGATTTCTCATACAAGTCTGTAGCAACAAAAGAGAGAAAAATGGAAAGGCATCACAAAGATATTACAATGACAAATATAAATATAATAGTAGAAATATCTAAATAAAGACTACGATATGCATTCAAGAATATTGGTGAAAGTTTAGCAAAATAAACCGAGCATCAACAGAAAAGCACACACCCAACTCAAAGTGGAAAGAGCAACAACCATATAGAGTTTCAATAGCTTGACTCATAACACTACTGTAAAATCTTTCCAAACACAAAATCTGACAAAACCCACGAGATTTTGCATACGAAAACAACCAATATCTGACTAGACTACAACACCAAATTTGAAAAATGTGCTCTCCTGTAGGCAACAATTAGTTGGGCATTGAAATTGGAAGTTCATGCATATGGTTTGCTCAATATTAATAGTTTCATTTTTTCCTCTTTTATAATTGATAACCATTTATGCCACTAATGATATTCTTCTATTGGTTCTTTAATTCTTAAATCAAATCGGTATAAGCTAAAGACCCACGTTGGGTTTCAGTGTCTATTCATCAACTATCACTCTTGTTTGTTCGATTGATTAACACTTAGTCTTACCAAAACTAATAGGGAAGAGTTAGAATATAATGTAACCCACTGCGAAGACTTTTCCTTTTCCCTTTTATAAGCGAGACTAGTTTATCTTTTATTTAAATTCTTTATTTAATATAATCCTACTGATATGTAGTTGTTTGTAACAATTTGGGGTGAAATGTTTATTTGGAATTTCCTTGTGATTTCATGTTCATGATTATAAATTTCTGAATTAGGATTGATCTGGCTATAACATAATCTGACTGAGAAGCAAGGAACAATCCATAACTTGAACAACTCATCTTCGAAATCGTTCCACAAGTAAGATATCCTTTCATTTATCTTTTTGAATAGTTGAACTTCTTCATCTTTATTAGTTGAAATTGTTCTAGAAATAAAGTAAAAAAATTAAAATATGCTTATTCTAATTGATATTCCAATTCTAGAAATGTGCAACTAACTAGAGGAAATGATTTTCTTATTATGAATTCTTGGTAGATCAAATAATCCCCAATCAAATCCCAAAAACAGTGACCTGGATTTCAAGTTCTAGAATTCCAAATCTAGAATTTCAAATTCCAAATTCCAAATCTCAAATCATATTTTAGCAAGGAAACGAGGTAGATAATACAAAGTTTAATAATCTATTAAGATTAATTACACAATAATGAAGGCGGTGGCCCCAAAATCGGATAAATGGGTAGGGGAAAGAGGCAGTAAACATCACGACAATTTCGCCTGTAATTACGACAGCGTTGCTGGAGGAGCAACCAATCTAGAATTTCATGTCCTTTCGATCACGTTTCTTATTCTACGTTTTCCACTAGGTATTAATTTTCAATTAGTAAACGAAACCTCGGTTTATAACCTAGTAAGTTTTGTTTCAAGTAAATAAAAATGATCAGAGGCATCTTTTATCGGGTTACGACAATTGCAATCCTCGGGAACAACGTTTAAGTACTTCAGAAGACACCTGTGCTTAGTTATGTACGGTAAATTGGTCATTAAGCAAACCGTTTTTCCCCTCTCCTTGAATGATAAACCAAACCAGAAGGACATACAGACAAAGTTCCGTCAATGGAAACCTTACTTGTTTGCTAAACCATCTTGTATTTTTTTAGCGAGGAACTAATTGATCCTTTTGTTCGTCTATTTTTGGTTTAATGCCGAGAATGTCAAAACCCATCCGGAAATAATTTGGGGAAAGTCCGCCGACGTAGGAAAGCCGATCTATTGGCGTGGATTTTGACGGTCCCAGTCCAGAATTGGGAAGCCGGCAGTGTATATATTTCAATCCTGTTGTATATATCTTTTTCTTTTGGTAAAGGGTTTTTAGTTGTTAAATTCCTCCTTGCCTTCTGTACATATAGTGTTTTCCCCAGTAGGCGTTTAATCTTGCTGTTTTTAGTTTTCGAAAATTAAAATTTTCATTTAAAATAGATTCTATGTTTGGCAAGGTCCGGGGCTCGAAACGCAAGACGGCCTTTGAAAGTTTAACGATATTATATACCCGAATTAGTAAAGATTGAATGATAGGCCTGAAAATTTCGAGCAGTTTACAAAAATCCTAAGTTTTACTCAGGGGTTTCCTCTGGCGACAACAGCCATGGCGAGAAAAAGGGGCGGCAGCGGCTATGGGCTGTTGGCGATGTTTCTGTTAACAGTGGCTTGGATTGCATCCCCGGCCATGGGAAAATTTGTGGTGGAGAAGAATAATTTAGGGGTGACTTCGCCGGATAATATTAAGGGCACATATGACAGCGCTATAGGCAATTTCGGTATTCCTCAGTATGGGGGATCAATGATCGGCACTGCGGCTTATAGTGAGGAGAATCACAAGGGTTGCAAGGATTTTGAGAATGTGGATTTTAAACCAAAACCTGGAGGACTTCCTACTATTGTTTTGGTCGACCGTGGAGGCAAGTTTTCAACCTTCTTACTTCTCTCTCTCTCTCAACTATATAACTGAAAAGCTCTTATGCCCATTAAAGTTGCATAGATTCTGCAATTCTGCTATTTCTTTGCTTGTAATGTTTAGTAGCCCAATTGTGTAATAATTTTTTTACTGAATATATTTAGGTTTTTAAAAAAAAAAACTTGTCTTAATGCTAGTTTGAAATGATTCTTATTAGGGGAGAGGACTGTGTATGTACTTGTTACTCTTTCCGTTAGTTGTAATAGGAGTTGCAAGGATGACTGTCCAAAACTGAATAAAATGTACCCTTAATTGTAAAAAGTAACCAATGATGTAATGGCACATTATCTGTCCAAGTATGGGCGCCCTTCATGCACAACGATGATCTCACTTTTTGTTTGTTTTGACAACTTGACAAAAAGCATATTGATGTGGCTTCAATTACATAATTGATGATGTGGATGTGAAACCCTTAGTTATATGTAGACAATTTGCCAAGTAAGTTGCTCTGTGATCTTGCTATCAGGATTTAACTGTGTGATTTTGAGGTCAAACTCATTGACCCATGTTTCATGAGTAGTGAATAAATGAAACACTTAACACTCATTGGATCTTGGTGATGCTCACAAGGGTGAAGCACGGGACTTCCCGGGAGGTCACCCATCCTAGTACTACTCCTGCCTGAGCACGCTTAACTACGGAGTCTCCTCCTGTAATGGGCACCCCTGAATGTCCCAAAAACTAAACCAAATTGCTGAAAGGAATTATTGCAAACAGTTTGCATTCAACCTCTTATTTCTCTGTTTAATGTTTTAAACCCCTTATAACTCCAGAAATCAAACATGTATTTGTTTGTTGTGTTTGTGCATGGAATTGGTATCATACAACATAAACAAGAAAGAAACTACAATAATATGCAAAAGTGGAAATGAGCTACAGCCAAATAAATGTTATTTTCAGAATTCATAAAACCAAATACATGGCAAATTTATCAACTCACTAATTATTTCAGCATTATTGACATAATACTCCAGCACATGCTTTCGAACTTGCTGCTACAGTACTTTGTCCTTCCATCAGTCCACTACCTTTGTAATATCATTCTCTCAAAGCGGCATAAGCATCGGACAAGTAGTGAAGAAGATATGAGCAAAATACCAAATCCGCCTGTAGCCGGAAATGCAACTAAACTGCCTGATAATGAAGCCGATAACAAAGAATTCCAAAGGCCAAACCCCAAGGGAATGAAGTTTAGAATGTCACAAGAGAGGATAAACGTCCTCAAATGCCAAGAACGGAGCTGCAACTCACACACCAATTTCTTCTCATATTCAACCTGCCTAATGAAGCCACAAATGCTTCCTTTTATTCTATTTCCAAGGGTCCACTCAACTCATATGGGCAATGTGGGATAAAAGATGTGTAATATATAAAACATATATTAAAATACCCCTTATGTCTCCCTTGGGTACACATCACCATAAAATAAATATTAAAGTAACACTTTAATATTTTACAATTAAATTAGACGTTACTTTAATAAAACTTCAGGCATTAAAATGTATTAGCAATCGGACTTCGAATGATGCGAGTGATAGCTAATCGGAAAGCTCTCATTTAGGAGTATCAAATCCAATCGCCAAAATTGACCTGCACTGTGTCCTGCCGACTTATTAAAAATAGTAAGTATGCCTGAAACTAAGTAAATCAACTTCGTTTTGGCCCAAACTGGAAATGACTAGGCCAAAACACTCCAGGATCCCATTAAACCCTTCGTTAGCCCTCGGGACCATGTAGAAGTAGAACAAGGCTAATGCACACACACTTGGTCAACTGCTAAAATGGGGACATTACAGTCCGCCCCCCTTGAAATTGCTTGTCCTCAAGCAATCTCAGTCCAGCCTATTGAATAACCTGCTCACTCTCCCATGTAGAATCTTCCTCCGACAGGTCTTTCCATCTGACCAAATACTCCTTCACTATCCTGTTTCTAACCTTCCTCTCTCTGGTGTCCAGAATAGCCTCGGGTACTAACACAAGCTTCCCCTCCTCATCCAAAGGGGGTAAATTTGTAAAAGGCACTACTCTCTGACCAATGGCTTTCTTAAGCCTAGACACATGAAACACATTGTGCACTCGATTGCCCTCTGGAAGCTCAAGCTCCACTCTTCATGAGCGATAACTCTCTATATGGTTGTAGCCTCAAGTAAACCATATCCCCTACCTCGGAGCTACGCTCTATTCGGTGCTGATCAGCATACAATTTCTGTTGATTCTGGGCCTGTTGTATATTCTCTTTGAGCACCTTCAGGATGTCCTGACTATCCTGCAATAAGTATTTGGCTTTGGGCACTCTACTGTCCCCTAAAACTAAATCCATGAAGCTAGGTGCTTCATAACCATAGAGTGCCATAAAAGGAGTCATCTTGATGGACATATGATAAGTGGTGTTATAACAATACTCTCCCATATGCAACCATCTAATCCAAGCCTTTTGTTGTGTAGTTACATAGTTCCTCAAATATCCTTCCGCCCATTTATTCACAATCTCTGTTTGCCCATCTATTTGCGGATGATAACTAGTGCTAGGTGTAAGATCTGTACCACACAACCTAAACAACTCTTGCCAAAAAACACTCATAAACTTACTATCCCGGTCGCTGACAATGAATCTGGGCAGCCCATGTAACCTGAATATCTCTCTAAAGAAAAGATCTGCCACCTGTGCCGCTGTGTAAGTGGACGGAATAGCAAAGAAGTGAACAAACTTCGTCAAGCGGTCCACCACCACATAGATGCAATCCCTTCCCTGCACTCGTGGTAAACCAGTGATGAAGTCCATCGAAATACTTTTCCATTTCCTATCAGGAATGGGCAAGGGCTGTAATAAACCTGCAGGAAATGTGTGCTCTCCCTTATTCTGTTGACAAACCACACACTCCCTAACATACCTCTGAACATCATCCTTGAGCCCTTTCTATGAAAACCGCTCTCGGATCTGCGTGTAGGTCTTGAAGACACCCGGATGTCCAGCTGTGGGTGCATCATGAAATGCCTTCAGTATCGCCTCTCTCAAATGTGATGATGGAATCAAATAAACCCTGTCTTGAACTCTGATAAATCCATCTATCACCTCATAGCGATCATCCTGTATGGTACCTGAAATCAATCCAGAAGCCCAAGCATCTCCGACATACTCTGCTATAATTCGATCTCTCCAATCTCCTGAAATCTCTGCTAGAGCACATAAGTGAGGTCTTCGAGATAAGGCATCAGCCACCACATTTTTCTTACCTTTGACAAACTCTATGTCAAAGTCATAAGCCTGCAATTTAGTCACCCATTTTTGTTGCCGGTCATTAAGATCACACTGGCTCATGAAGTATTTAATACTGTTGTGATCAGTCTTGATCACAAAACGTCCACCTACCAAATATGATCGAAATTTGGCCAATGCATGCATTATGGCCAACATCTCCCGATCATAGATAGAATAACTTTTCTCAACTCCCCGGAGCTTCCTACTCTTGAATGCAATGGGATGCTTCTCTTGCATCAATACTGCTCCAATCCCATCACCTAATGCATCACAATGAAGCTCAAAAGGCTTCGTGAAATCCGGTAGAGCTAGAACTGGACATGAAGACATTACCTGCTTGAAATGCTCAAAACACCTCTGTGCTGCCCCTGTCCACACGAAGGCTCCTTTCTTGGTAAGATCTGTCAAGGGTGTAGGAATCTGTGAGAATCCCTTAACAAACCTCCTATAAAAACCACATAAACCAAAGAATCCCTTAAGCTGTGTAAGGTTTGTGGGAGTAGGCCACTCTACAATAGCTCTAATCTTTTTGGGATCAACCCGAACACCATCTGCACTAATGATATGCCCAAGGTAAAGGAGCTCAGTCATGCCAAACTCACATTTAGATTCCTTGGCATACAATGACTCTCTCTCCAGAATAGATAACACCTCCTCCAGATGATGTAAGTGCTCCTCCCAGGTCTTACTGAAGACCAAGATGTCATCAAAGAAGATCAAGACAAATCTCCTCAGTTGCTTCCTGAATACCTGGTTCATACAACTTTGAAATGTAGCAGGTGCATTGGTTAGACCAAATGGCATAACCATGAACTCAAAGTGGCCATAGTGACATCGAAAGGCTGTTTTCTCAATGTCTTTTGCTCTCATCCTGATCTGATGGTATCCGGATCGCAAATCAATTTTGGTGAAGAAGCATGCCCCATGCAACTCATCAATCAGTTCATCAATCCTAGGAATGGGATACCTGTTTTTAATTGTTTTCTTATTCAATGCCCTGTAATCGATGCACATGCGCATCGTCCCATCCTTCTTCTTTACCAATACTACTGCTGAAGCAAAGGGGCTCTTACTGGGCCTGATATGCCCCATCTCCAACAAATCCTTAATCGCCTTCTCTATCTCATCCTTGTGTTTCTTAGGATGACGATAGGGAGTAATCATAACTGGTTTGGCTCCCTCCTCGAGCTCAATAACATGTTCCATCCCTCTGTCAGGAGGAACCCCATGAGGAATATCGCTAAATATTTTAGCGTGTCTATCAAGTATCTTCTGGATATCTGGTGGATGACTCTTTTCTTGTGGCTCTGGTGAAGTTGGCATAATGTAGCACTCTGCCGCCCACTCTATGTCATCATGACGAAAAAGTCTCTGCATTCTCCTCAAGGACACTACTCTACAACCTCCATCTGAAAGTCCTCTAAGTACCACAGTTCTGCCCTCACGCTGGAATCTCATCTCCAATTTCGCTAGATTGAGTGTGAACTCAACTAGTGAAGCCATCCATGTCATGCTGAGGATGACATCATAATCTCCCATGTCCACAACATAGAACTCATCCTCCAACTCGTAGCCATCTCCAAACCTGATGCGAAGATTAGATATCTTCCGAGTGCATAATAACTTATCACCGTTAGCCAACATGACTCTAAACCCATCATGCTCCTTTGTCTGTAACCCTCTCCTGGCTACCAACTGTGCATCTATGAAGTTATGTGTAGCCCTAGTGTCAATAAGAGATATCACTTTCTGCCCCTGGATAGTACCCCTGACCTTAAATGTGATTGCCTTTTGGGCCCTTGTCAAGCGTGCCAACGATCTATCATCCTTAGGAATGTTGCTCTCCTCTATAGTGTTACCCTCATCTGAATCGGAGTGCTGATCCTCCCCTTCTGACTCTGACTCTTCTGCTGAAAAATACTCCATTTGATTTGTCTTAGCCTTGAGAGAACATTTATGAGATAAGTCCCAAGGCTCTCTACAATGGAAGCACAGCTTCTTCTTTCGAAGTTCATTCAAGGTTTCATTGTCTAGTCCTTTTGATCCTTCTTTGGGTTTGCTATACTCTTTCTGAAACAGGTTTTTGTCTTTGTCCTTGCGGTAGGAAGAATCTGTTGAATGGTTTTTTCCTTTGTATACCGAAGGGGCTAAATCTCGTGCCTTTTTAGTTGCTTCAGCTAAGGTGAGTGGATCATGTCCCTTCACCCAACCTCGTAATGGATCACCAAGACCATCACAAAATAACACCAGCAATCTCCTAGGAGAGATATCAGTAACAAATACAGACAAGCGCTGAAACTCGGCAATGTAAGCATCCACAGAACCTGACTGTTTTAACTGTGCTAGTTCCTTGAAATGTAACTCGGGATCCTTAGTGTCAAATCTCCCAATCAATGTTTCAGTGAATTCCTCATAGGATGTAATCTGATTATGCCCCAAAGTCACCATGCCATGATGCCACCATTCATGTGCAACGCCATCCAAGTGCATAGCCGCATACTTGATAGCCTCCTCCTCAGGCAGAGGATTTAGCTGCAAGTATGTATATACCTTCTGCACTCAAGCTTGTGCAGTCATCTTTCCTGAAGCATCATAATAAGGTAAAGAAAGTTTTCCAACTTTCTTCCTCAGCTCAAAGTTTTGATTCCTCCCTCCTACTTTAGGCATGTGTCTCATCCTCAAGTCCGTATAATCTCTAAGAGAAATATCCGCCTGAAACTCCGGTCCACTAGCCTCCCAGTCCCTCCTGAACTGATCCTGTAACTCGGTAATCTGCGGTTCGTTTATTGGTTGAACCGGATCTCTGGGTGGGAAAGTGGGTAGAAGAGGTCTCGAGCTCGCAGTCCGCACTGGACGTGCAACGTGTCTAAAGTTATCAGCCTCATTCCCATTGTTGCCGTGTCCAATATTACCATTAATGTTATTCTCAGGACCATTGTTGTTGCCTTGGCTTCCATGGTTATTGTTTCCCCCGTTGTTATTGTTTCCCTCATTGTTATTGTTTCTGTTGTTGGCATCACTTGGATTAATATTGACACCCATCTGTCTAGCCATGAGCTGCAACATCATGTCCATTCGCCTATTCTGCTCTTGCTGCATACGCTGCTCCTGCTCTAATGTATCCAGTAACTGTCTGAACAATACCTCCCCCTGATCTGGACCAGCATTTCCGCCTCCGCCTAATCCTGTATTCCTGTCATCTCGATCACCCATATTATTGTCCTGATCAAAGAATATCTCCTCTGTGTCTGTATGGTGGGATTCAATGTCCACCTGCACGGATGTACTAGACTGTTTGCTTTGCAAGTCTGAAATCCTATTTTGTCTTGCTCTAGTATCGCGGAAATTATAAGACCCCTGTCGCATGCTCAAACATAAATGCTTAGCCTGTGTTTTTTATTTATTTCTGATCAAACACTTTTTCCCTCTATCCGGCTGTTCCAAATTCCTTATAAGACCTCCACAGGATGGCAGGACTTATAGCTCTGATACCACTGTAATGGGCACCCCTGAATGTCCCAAAAACTAAACCAAATTGCTGAAAGGAATTATGTCAAACAGTTTGCATTCAACCTCTTATTTCTCTGTTTAATGTTTTAAACCCCTTATAACTCCAGAAATCAAACATTTATTTGTTTGTTGTGTTTGTGCATGGAATTGGTATCATACAACATAAACAAGAAAGAAACTACAATAATATGCAAAAGTGGAAATGAGCTACAGCCAAATAAATGTTATTTTCAGAATTCATAAAACCAAATACATGGCAGATTTATCAACTCACTAATTACTTCAGCATTATTGACATAATACTCCAGCACATGCTTTCGAACTTGCTGCTACAGTACTTTGTCCTTCCATCAGTCCACTACCTTCGTAATATCATTCTCTCAAAGCGGCATAAGCATCGGACAAGTAGTGAAGAAGATATGAGCAAAATACCAAATCCGCCTGTAGCCGGAAATGCAACTAAATTGCCTGATAATGAAGCCGATAACAAAGAATTCCAAAGGCCAAACCCCAAGGGAATGACGTCTAGAATGTCACAAGAGAGGATAAACGTCCTCAAATGCCAAGAACGGAGCTGCAACTCACACACCAATTTCTTCTCATATTCAACCTGCCTAATGAAGCCACAAATGCTTCCTTTTATTCTATTTCCAAGGGTCCGCTCAACTCATATGGGCAATGTGGGATAAAAGATGTGTAATATATAAAACATATATTAAAATACCCTTTATGTCTCCCTTGGGTACACATCACCATAAAATAAATATTAAAGTAACACTTTAATATTTTACAATTAAATTAGACATTACTTTAATAAAACTTTAGGCAGTAAAATGTATTAGCAATCGGACTCTGAATAATGCGAGTGATAGCTCATCGGAAAGCTCTCACCAAGGAGTATCAAATCCAATCACCAAAATTGACCTGCACTGTGTCCTGCCGACTTACTAAAAATAGTAAGTATGCCTGAAACTAAGTAAATCAACTTCGTTTTGGCCCAAACTGGAAATGACTAGGCCAAAACACTCCAGGATCCCATTAAACCCTTCGTTAGCCCTCGGGACCATGTAGAACAAAGCTAACGCACACACACTTGGTCAACTGCTAAAATGGGGACATTACACCTCCATGGTTAAACCCAAAGCTTGCAACCGCATTTGCTAGATCCAATGAGTGCTAAGTGTTCCATTTATTCTCATGAGAGATGGATTCATGTTGAATCACTACTCATGAAACATGGGTCAATGAGTTTGACTCAAAATCACATAGTTAAATCCTGATAGCAATATCACAATTTGACTTGCTATGGAAATTATCTCCTACTTATCAATTGATGAGCTTAAGGGGCTTTCTAATGAATGGTTCATAAGGCACAGCACTTGGTGAAGGTTTTGCAAATGGGGTGACAAGCTTTTGGTTTAGCCATGGAGGAAACTCCGTAGTTAAGTGCACTCAGGCTGGAGTAGTACTGGGATGGATGACCTCCCGGGAAGTCCTTGTGCTTCACCCCGGTGAGCATCACCTAGATCCAATGAGTGCTAAGTGTTCCATTTATTCTGAATGAGAGATGGATTCATGTTGATCACTACACATGAAACATAGGTCAATGAGTTTGACTCAAAATCACACAATTAATCCTGAGAGCAATATCACAATTTGACTTGCTGTGGAAATTATCTCCTACTTATCAAGTAAGTTGCTGTAAAAAATTGGGATTGATTTGAAATTTTCATGTAAGATCTTGCTAAGCACGAAGTTAGGGTGTTCAAGGACTGGGTCCTCTCCCTTATGTGCCAATGATTGCCGAGTTTGATACCAACTTGAGACCTAATTGGTTTTGCTTTTCATATTGAAAATCTCAAAAGTTTGACTGTTTTCTTCATTATAAACTTTCATTTTAATGGTTGGTGAATTGAAATTTATCAGCTCCTCAGAGCACAAGCAGGGCTCCCATCACCCAACACACAGGAGCTTCCATAGCTTGACACAGACACACCCTGACATAGCTTTTGCAGTTGGCATGGTTTCTCGCTTCTAGATACACCAACTGGGGAATCAAATCCATTTCTTCATTTTGTTTATATTCATATGTACTACACAGTGCTGCCCACTGGAGTGGATTATAAGCTCTCTGTCAACATGTGACTTTGTACCCGCAGTACTTTAAATCAGAGAAAACTCTTAAGTTAGACCGAATGTCTGAAACTTGGGCTTCTCCGTGTCATTCATGGTGTGTGCATTTCCTAAGGGTCTGAATTTGACTTGTTGGCATTCACCCTATGTAACGAGCAAGCAATGATCTGATAAACAATTTCTCTTAAGCATATGATCTGAAGTGACATTTTTCTTTTCTTATTTGGCACGATTAACAGAACAGAGTACAATTGTGGGTTTGTAAAAATTCTTTTGGTGTAACTGATTGTGTATTTATTTCTCAAAATATATTGGAGAATTAATAACGTAGTAGCCTTACTCGTCAGTCACATTGCCATCAAAAAATGAAGAAAATTCATTTTCCCAGGTTTATAATTGGCAAAATTGTAAATCTGGCAATTTTTAAAAAAATACTCATAAAACTATAGGGAAAAACTGCAATTGTTAATCCTGTGCTAAATATAATGCGGAGAAGGAGAAACAATGCTCAAACAAAAGACATAATTGAAGATTCAATGTTGCCAATTACTCTTACATTCTTTATGATTATCAGATTCTGGATCAAGTGATGTATAGTTGTTACAAATTTAAGTCTTAAACTTCAAAATTTAAAAAGACAATTGGCCTTTTAGTCCACTAGACCACAGTATGTGAAACAGAAGCTGACGCCGCTTAATACCTGTTCTCCTTATAACTGTGGTCATAGTCATTAATGCCTCATTCAAGATGGACAAATCACCTTTGTTAAATGAGGGCATCTCCAAGGTATGATCCATTCCAGTTTAGGGTCACTCATCAAATTATTTAGGTTGATCACCTTCAATGCTGCCTGAGAGTAGAAACATATAAAATCTTGACCTACTATTGAATGCCAGAAACTTGAAATTATTGAGCATCAATCACATAAAATAATAATTAGGGAAGCTAAATTACTGATTATTATTAAGCTTCATTGAAGTTTAGCAGTATTTAAAGTTTCTACCCTCAAATTTTCTTAAGCTGCCAGGTTAAGGTTTTGGCAGATGAAGACAAATCATTCAGCTGTTGTTTGCTCAAGTGGTTGCATTCAGAATATATGATAGGTTGAATGTGCAGATTTTAAACGGCTGCAATATACCCAGAATGTGCAGATCTTCAGAGCATATTTTTATACAGACATTACCAACTAGGTCGAGACATCCAACAAAGGGCCAAAATGCCACTTGGTCTATGCAATGCACAAGTTTTTTGAGTTTTGTATTGTTTTGTTATCTATGAGATAAATATTGTCCAAGGAGTTTGTCCACAGCCTATAAATAAAATCCTTATAAGGAAATAAATAAACGAAACCTATAATTTGATAGCTAATATATTTATGGAATAAACTGTGATCCTCTAACCTCCATATCTATGCTACTATATAGATGCTAATAACTTCATTATAATTCTTGCAATTTGTTTAATGGAAATATAATGATTAAATATTTAATATGGTAAGACCATATGCCATAATGTACATTAAATATAGGATTCATGTGGTGTCTGAATATAAGTGGTGGTGTAATTAAATATTCACTATTTACACTTTACTTGAGCTTACTTAGGATAATGCATTGCATAGTAGTTTGCATATGAGACACCCAAGAGTTTGCAACTATATTAGCACATGGTGGTGTTGATAGTTGTTGCATTGCACTCAATGTGTGAGATTTTTTTTAGTGCACGTATCACAATATCCTCCTCCTCATGTTACACATACTTCACTATATAATGGAGGATGGTCCACCTTTGGTGGACATGTGATTCCACCTTGTTAGTGGTAATTATCTAATCCCTATCATTGTCTCTTATTGCCTGCCCATATTAGCAGGCCTATTATGTACATTCTTATTATGTCCATTATCAATAATATTATTCTTGCATCTTGCTGCAGCTGTCTTGCCATTCTCTTGTGGAAGTTATCTTGGTCTTTCATTTGATCTTGGGTGTTGTAGAGTCACCTAACCCCCCAGAAATAAGTATATACCCTAAGCAGTGGATTGAGAAATGTAAGTGCATAATGTTGATATAATAGTAAAATTTGTCAATTCTTTCCCTTGAGAAATTTAAACTGAACATCTACACTATTTCCTTTTATTTATTTTTCTCTTAACTATATATATATAATTTAAATCGTTGGGGTTCATAAATTGTTCTGAATAGAAATTAAATAAATGCCTTAGCCATGTGTATAACTTGTTGATTAATATTATCATCTTGAACACATTAAAAAGAAAAGTTTAAAAGCAAGTTGGACTTTTAGCTCTAAATGTGTTGCAATTCATCTGAAGGTGATTTGTATCTTCTTGTAGGCATTGCCTTAATTCTTCTAGGAATTGAGTGACTTGTACAGTTCATCAAATTAG
Source organism: Cupressus sempervirens (assembly GCA_028749045.1). NCBI lineage: Eukaryota > Viridiplantae > Streptophyta > Pinopsida > Cupressales > Cupressaceae > Cupressus > Cupressus sempervirens. The sequence goes on from CM053788.1 coordinate 149,747,970, forward strand.
ATGAATTGTAATAATAAGGAAATTTTCAAGTAACCTATTGTTTACCCATTCAATCGTGTTTGGTTTTCTCCTTTTGAGCATAGAACCATTATCCTTGAATGAGGTACAATAAAAAAACATGGGTTGAGTAATATCCAGCAGCATGAAGGTTGTAATGCATTTGACAATTCCATCCATCACCAATAAGCTCCCTCATTGGCATGTATTTGCTCCAACCGTTATGCATTTTTGACCATGTTACCTCCTTTTTATAATGTCCATGCCATTATGATGATAACCCATAAGGAGAGTCTCACCATTAGCCAATCTTAGCAATTTGATTAAAAGCTTTGAAATTTGCACAAGTGTATGTGCATGCATCCAAAATGACTTCTCAAAAACATGGCATGCATTGGTGATACTATTATGTGATTGGCAAAAACTGCATTCAACCCAATCTGATAAATGATAATGCTTTTCAAGTTCGTCTTTTGACACAAATTCTACAATGGAAGGAAGTGAGTGGAAAACCTGTCACACCTGTTTGAATGAGCTCTTTACCTCAGGGAAGCATGTGATCCTGTAGAACACCCTGGTGTGATTATATATGAAATTATTGATTGATCTTTCCTCAATTGTAGAATTAAATGTTGGAAGTTTGCAAATTTCTTATATCTTAAATCAACACAATAGTTTGTGCATGGTCCTTACAACACGGGTGCTTATTTTTAATTACAAATTTAATGACTGCCTCACAATTTGCTGCATTGTGTTATAAATTGCACCTCATATTTTTATTCAACCTTCACTACCTTATCAAATGTAAAAAGATAAGGGGGTCAATTTCATTTTGTTAGATGCATACATGGATTTGAGGAAGATCATGCAACTTCCACTTTGTCGGGTTTTTAACATTGTGATTTTTTCTGCAAGTCCCTCTATTTGACATTAGAGTGCAACCATAATTCCCTGTGATGCTGCTCAAACACCTCACTCATTTTCTGCACCACATTTTATCATATAAATATCAAGGGTATCATATGATGGGGCTGTTAAAATTAGTATGCACAATGGCAATGTCATAAATAAATAAAATAATTGTTTGCTAACAAGAGTTTATGCAACATTGGACGATATGCTCAATGGAAATGTCATAAATTAAATAATTGTTGGCTAACAAGAGTTCATGCAACATTGGACAAGATGCCTGAGTAATGCCCAAAATTGGTTATAAGTATTTGGACTCAAGAATGAGCATTCTTTCTTGAACCCATGGTCTCCAATGATAGTTGCGTTTCAGGTCTGGTATTAGATTTTGGGCAGAAGATTAGTGCAACAAAAGTGTTGGTGTGAGTTTGTCATGGAAGTTCCTTCTCAGCTAAAGATCTGTTGCCAACTTTATTGATTCTAGAAGACCTTTTTGCTGATTCCATTGTACTACTTGCCTTCTAATTTTATTTAACCTTGGTTTCTTCAAAGCTTCAAGGGACCACAGTGCTTGGTAGGCTACATCCTTATGACGATTTCTGCAACCTTTTACATAATGCCCTGATAACTTTGTTAAATTCTATTTGAAAGAGTTAATTCCTCTACTCTTTTCATTCCTGCAAAAGTAGCATTTCAGCTTATGGGACTTGTGTATTTTTATTTGAAATAATAAATATTGCATAGCCGTTGGTTTAATAAATACTAAAAACAGAAAAGCATAGCTGCCTTAATGATAAATAAAAATAAAACTTAAAAATCCTATCCTAAATTTGAACTTTTTAAGGGTTACTGTTAATTTTACCATAGCAGTCTCTAAGTTTAACATGAGCAAAAAACAGTCCTCCGCCCTAAATGTGTTTTTTGTGGGATTGGGGTAGGGTTAGTATATAGCAAGTGCACCTTTTAATTTTTTATATGGTACCTTTTAAATTTTTGTATAGTCATAATCCTAACCTTAAACTAGAATAATTGTTGAAGATTTAAAGCAAGGTTTCCGAAAAGAAATTAAACCCTTTGAAAAATCTTAGGGTTAGGGTTTATGACATTGTTATTTGATGTTAGGAATTCTGGTTAGAAGTAAACATTTCATATACCTAAACACTAACTCTAACTCAGAAGAGCTAAATGAAAGTATGAAAAGCTCATGCGGGCATTAACTTCCGCATGGCAGCTTGAGAACTAGTGAAAACAATGTGGAAACGTTGAAAACCACCATCGCTAGAAGCATAACTTAATTTTTCTGGTCATCAATTCACCTGTTCATTTGTTTCCTTTGTGTTGAAACTGGAATTTATTGTAGAGTGAAGTCGGAGAAATAATGCAAAAGTGAAAAAAGTGTATTTAAATTTTATTTTGAATACTGCAAGGATGTTTTGTTGAAAAACTGCAGTTTTGGCAATGTATTTGAAAAATTATGTTTATTGACTGATAGCTGTGGTCAATAGCTTTATGTTGCTGGGCAGTTCAGATTCTGTAATGAAATAACTTGCACCAAGGAGAAAGATAATACAAAATATGCTGCAAATGCTTTGTAATAGCTGAAACTTACAAGCCACTTAGGGTGTGGACCTCCAGATATCTTCAATGAGAATACACTTCATGACATGATGATAAGATAGGACTCACTACCTCCTGTAGATACTGTATTCATGCCTAAGAGATACCACCCAGACCAACCTAAATATGACTGACTATGTAGCTCCAAGACCAACTTAAATAAATAAATAATAAGTTAATAATCCTAATATGACTTATTAGGAGTTAAAGGTTAACCACAAGCCAAACACTTGAGGTCTAAGGGCATAACATGAACCCAATGCCAAATTGCAGATTATTGAATAGACTCTGCTTTGTTTGCAGTAATATAAAAAAACTACATTTTAGTAACCAAAAACCCTACTCATTGTAAGGCTGAAGTGCTCAAAACAATCCAGCTCAATGCTGGGTGATATTTACCTGCAGCCTTTCTTGGTTATTACTCTACAAATCTTAAGACATAGGGTATTGGAAAGAATTTATTCAAACCATATGGGTAAATGAAAAATAGATGCTTTGTTGATTGATATTCAAAATAAATAATATGAAAATGTATTCACTCCCAAGTTTTTATATTTTTAACTGCTGTTTTATTGGTATTTGGAAACTTGAAATTGTGGAAGTCCTGTTTCAGTGCAGGGTATTTTGATAGGACCACAAAGTAAGTCCTTGTAAAGAGGAGATACTGAGGAATAATTTTGGATGCCTTGATCATCCATGTTATGTGGGCAATTCAGTGTGTTAAAAGTAATTGTTTGTAACTTCGTCGAGTTAATTGGCTGAACTTGCACATCTAGCATGTAAATCAATTTATCATTATATGTTTGGTTTTTGAAGTAATTTCAATTGCCCTCTCATGACAGTTTTTCAGAGAAAGTTTGCCGTGATTCTTTCTTATATTGTGAAATATGTAACTTAAGAGGACAACAACAATACAAAATAATATTTGCTAATTTAGAAATTTCTCACACTGGATTTACTTTCTTTGAAATTGGTAATTGTGAATCTATCAATGACAGCCCATTGGATGAGTTGATCTAGAACTTCATTCTTGTCAGTTTGTTCAATAAAACATTTCAAATGTTTAAAAAAATCCAAATGCTTATAAGAAAATGTGAAATACTGAATGGGCCAAAAAATAGTGTATTGATTTTGTGATTTGACTATTTTATATTTCACATACCAGTATTTTGAAAATTTCTATTTCCATTGTACACAGTTTGTCATCTTTATAGATTTGTTTAACTTGAATGCTTTTGACATTCTTGATTGCAAGATGCAATTTTATTCTCTTTGTTTACTTTTAATTTTTCAAATGACAAAATACTAAATCTTTTGTTTACTTCTTTGGTTGGATTTTGATTGTCCAGACAGCATTTTGTTTATTTTATCTGAATCGAGCCTTTTGCCCTTCCATTGCAGATTGCTATTTTGCTTTGAAAGTCTGGAATGCTCAGAATGCTGGGGCAGCGGCTGTCCTTGTGGCTGATGACAAGGATGAATCTTTGATAACTATGGATTTGCCTGGTGAAGGTGGTTCAGCTTATGAACAGAATATCACTATTCCCTCTGCACTCATTGAGAAGAATTTAGGTGACAAACTGAAAGATGCTATTAGTAAGAGGAATATGGTCAATATTAATTTGGACTGGAGAGAGTCTGTTCCACACACAGATGAACGTGTGGAGTATGAGTTGTGGACAAATAGCAATGATGAATGTGGATTGAAGTGTGATATGCAGATGGAGTTTTTAAAGAATTTCAAAGGAGCTGCTCAAATTCTTGAGAAAAATGGGTACACACAATTTACTCCTCACTATATCACTTGGTACTGCCCTCAAGCCTTTGTAGTGAGCAAGCAATGCAAAGCTCAATGCATTAATAACGGAAGATACTGCGCACCTGATCCAGAACAAGACTTCAATCGGGGGTATGATGGGAAAGATGTGGTGACTGAAAATCTGAGACAACTGTGTGTTTTTACTGTTGCTAAAGAGGATAACAGACCATGGGTTTGGTGGGACTACGTTACTGATTTCCACATCAGGTGTCCAATGAAGGACAAAAAATATAACAAAGAATGTGCAGACAGTGTCATCAAATCTCTAGGTATTTGTTTTTTATTTTCCTTAAAACTATATCAGTTGCAGGGCTTTAATTTGTCTGTTTTGATTCTTGACTATTCAAATAAAATTAAATATTAAGAATATGACTAGATGATGTTCCTGTTCATTTTCATCAAATGCTTTTTGGCAGGTCTGGACAGGAAGAAGGTAGAAAAGTGCATGGGGGATCCCAATGCCGATACTGAAAACTCTATTTTGAAAGCTGAGCAAGATAAACAGGTTAGCTTACGTGTTAATTTTTCTGTTATGACAAGTTCTATTCACTTGCAAATGAGAATTCTTCATAAAATATTTTTAGATATTGCTGATCAATTTTAATTTTTGTTTAAACATTTTTTCTTTGTCCGTCTTTGGGTTGGGGATACCTCAGGTTGGACATGGATCTCGTGGTGATGTCACAATATTACCCACTCTTATTATTAATGACATACAATACAGAGGTTGAGATTATTACCTTTAAGTATATTTTGTTTTTCTCAAATTCACACGAGCATACATAACTGTAGTATACTCACTTGTTCTCGTTGCAGGAAAACTTGACAAAGGAGCTGTCATGAAAGCAATTTGTGCTGGTTATAAGGAGACCACTGAACCTGCAGTTTGCTTGAATGATGGTGAGATTCAATTTCATCTGGGTAGATTTAGATATTTCTTGAGTTAACTGTATAACATGAAATAGGGCGAAATACAATTGTATATTCATTGAATAGCATAGGCGTTTGCTACGCAAAGCAGACAATTGCATAATAATGAGTATATTGAAAGTAACTATAATGTTTTCTGAACCCAGACATGGAGACAAATGAATGTCTGGTAAATAATGGTGGTTGCTGGCAAGATAAAAAGGCAAATATAACAGCCTGCAAGGTATAGATGTTTTATTTTGCCCGGATGAGTTTTTTTGTAATTTTTCTTACAGTAAGTTTTCTTTTATTGCTGTTTATATTATATGCTATGAATATCTATGTCCTTTCATTTTGCAGGATACTTTTAGGGGGAGGGTCTGCGAGTGTCCTTTGGTTGATGGCGTTCAGTTTAAGGGAGATGGATATACCCACTGTGAGGGTATGCAATTTGTTATTTAATTGACGCAGTGCAAGGCAGGAGAATCCCCAAAGGAGATGTCCTAGCCCCAATAAATAATTACACAGTGGAATAATAACAATAATACAAAGATTTAGATCCAAATTAATGTCAATTCTCATTATATAATCATAAGATTTATATTCAACATGCCCGGCTGTGAGGCCTTCCGGGTTATGGCCAAATACATAAGCAATTACAATAGCAATTCTGCAAGATCTTGCAAGGTCCAAATCCTAGCTAGATCCACAACAATTTGGTAAAAACCTCAAGAAGAATCTAAACTTGTGCTCGCAAGCCACTATGCAACCTTCTTGTTTCCCAAGCTGCAGCTACTAGCTCCGCTCAACTTCTCTCTTCTCAGTTGCTCCTCTCTAGCTGACTTCCTCCAGGCTGAATGATGAATAATGATAAGACAAGACCACCTACTTATACCAAACCAAGCGACAAGTTGGCCTAACAAGTTACATTAAATAAACCCTCAAGCCACAAATTACATTTATTATTATTATTTTTCTTTTTTTTGTCCTCTAATTTTCGTCACTCCAATTTATATTTATTATTTTAGTTTTTTCCCCTTTTTTCCTCTTCTTTAAAAATAAAAATAAAAATAAAAATAATGCCCCCCCCCCCTTTTCTGATGCAGATGCTCTTGCGTTAGACTCTCGAGGTAGATAGAAAAGTGTGTCCTACACTTTGATGCCAAAAGAAATATCTGCAACCATCTTCATCTTCACCAAAGGCTTCCAATCCATCAAGGACAAGAGAACAAATCTCCTCTCTAACATTAGAATCGAATGAATCTCAGTAACCCAATCAGCATGCTCACTCCCAGGAACAAATTGAACATAATGCTTCACCAACAATTCCTGCAACTAATCCCAACCAGCCATGATAACATCCTCAAACATGAAATCCATGTCAACAACTTGTAAGCTTAAATCCATAATAAGAGCAGCATGTAAATCCTCAGCCAAATCAACCATAGGCAAATTAGGAACATACAAATCTGCAGTATCATGTAGATTCTCAACCACATCAAGAAGTAGTGAATCCACACCAGCGACATGTAAATACTACTCGACGTCAGTAGCACCATCCATATCAACCATATCAATAAAAAATAGTACATCCTTGATCATCTCAACAACAACATATGAATGCAGATCCATATTGGCAACTATATGCAAATCCTCATAATCGGCAATCTCATCATCCACGATAAGATGCTCTGCAATTTCCATTATAGATCCATTCAACTGATCATGAAAATATGTCTCCATCTTAGCATCAACAAGGTTAGGAATCTCTTCAGCAATAGCCACAAGTTGCTCTGTAGGTTTCGTTTCAGACTCTACAAACTGATCAACAAAACCAACTTCCACCTCAACTTTGCCATGCCCTCTTCTCTCTTGAACAAGTATTCTAACCGTCCAGACAACTTGCTTCCCGATCAATAGATTCCAACTCGATAAATCTCTTCAAAATTCAGCCATCCCTTAACTCAATTAATCAATCTAGCTTTAAACCAGGTAGACATCTCTTAAATATTCTTTTCCACCACATCATGGAGATTTGCAATCATCCCAGGGTCCAATTTTTTGGGAGGCATTTTCCAAGATCTTTGCAAACCCTCTGCAACAAACCTCCAACCAGATCCAATCTTCACTCAACAAGATCAACATGCTGTCTTCGCAACCATCTCTCCATTTCAGGATCCATTAGTGAGTCCTCTCTAATTGTAAGTCAGAACCACAATCTACTACCGCACAACAAAGATATCCAGGACTTTAGAAGGAACAATCCATCACAAGATCAAACTCTGCTCTGATAAACTTCACTTAATCCAAGGTCTTGCTGCAAATTGCCTTAGGTTCGGCGATTTGTCCACGTGCTCAAGAACTTCTGCTTTGATACCACTTGATGTAGTGCAAGTCTGGATAATCCCCAAAGGAGATGTCCTAGCCCCTAGCAAATCATGACATAGTGGAAGAATAACAATAATATGAAGATTTAGATTCAAAATAATGTCAATTCTCATTATATAATCATAAGATTTACATCCAATATGCTTGACTGTAAGGCCTTTTGGGTTATGGCCAAATACATAAGTCATTACTATAGTAATTTTGCAAGATCTCGCAAGATTGAAACCCTAGCTAGCCCAGATCCACAATTTGTTAGGAACCCCAAGAAGAATCTAAACTTGTGCTCCCAAGCCACCAAGCAATCTCTTGTTTCCCAAGCCACAGCTACTAGCTCTGCTAAACTTCTCTCTTCTTAGCTACTCCTCTTTAGATGACTTCCTCCTTGCTGAATGATGAATAATGACAAGACCCTCAACTTATACCGAATTTTGCAAGATATTGCAAGATTGAAACCCTAGCTAGCCCAGATCCACAATTTGTTAGAAACCCCAAGAAGAATCTAAACTTGTGCTCCCAAGCCACCAAACAATCTCTTGTTTCCCAAGCCATAGCTACTAGCTCTGCTAAACTTCTCTCTTCTCAGCTACTCCTCTTTAGATGACTTCCTCCTTGCTGGATAATGAATAATGACAAGACCCTCAACTTATACCGAACCAAGTCACAAGTTGGCCTAGCGAGTTACATTAAACAAAGCCTTACATGAAATAAACCCTCAAGCCACAAGTTACATTTATTATTAATATTTTTCTTTTTTTCCTCTAATTCTTTGTCACTCTTATCTCTCCTCCAAATTGTTTTTAATTTTTTTTTCCCTTTTAAAAATAAATAAATTTATGTCCCCCTTATTTTCTGATGCAAGACTCCTGCATCATTAATACAGTTACATATGTCATTTTCCATATATTTGTTATTTAATTAAAAAAGTATTTTGAATATGCATTCTTCCATTCTTGTTTTCTACATGATCTTCATGATTTTATAGTCATATTAAAGGTGTTATTCCATGTCATGGTTTTGTGATGCAGGTGAGAAGTCTCTACAAAAAGCTTCGGGTGGTGGTGCTATAATTTTTATGCTGTTTTTGGTGTGCGTTCTTGCTATTGGAGGTTACATATATTACAAATACAGATTCAGAGTAAGTCTCTAGTTGAGAATTTTATTGTCTCGTGTCGAAGGAATTTAAGATGTTTGCTTGCTTAAGTCTCTAGTTGAGAATTTTATTGTTTCATGTTGAAGGACTTTAAGATGTTTGCTTGCTTTTTATGTGTGCAATGTGCATTACAAGTGATACATAATTTTTTTCTCTCCTTGTTTGACAGTCATATGTGGACGCTGAAATTAGAGCCATAATGGCACAATACATGCCTCTTGACAGCCAGGAAGGGAATCCTAATCATATTATCAGTGAAACGTTATAGAAAATGGTACAGTACCAAATGGGGTGTTTTCATTGTAGTTTTTGACATCTGTTTTATAATGACTATAGGACATTTCCCAACTTTAGACATGCTGAAAAGTTTTCTTTATTCTCAATTTTACAGGCATCATACAAATTTAAATTTGGAGTCAATTATGCTGATGATTCTACAGATTCTGTTCTAAAGTAATTAATGTTCTTGTACATTATAATTGTGGCACACGATGTTTATGTTTTTTTTTTCAATCATACAGGCTGACTATAATACAGTTCTCTTTGGTGACTATAATACAGTTATCTTTGGATGTTCACTGTATAAGCTTTATGCTCAGAATTGGACTCTGTATTGAGTCCTGAATTAGTATTGGATAAGTAGCACTTTAGCTTGAGGAATGCTGTATATGATCAATGAGTTGGAAAAGGCATAACACTAAAGTTTGCAATAATGGGGAAAAATTTAAACGTAGTAACGATGCTTGCTTGAAGACTGACCACTACCAAAACGTCAGCAGCAGCATAGATTAGTGCTTTTATAGTAACTTGACAATATAATAAAAATTGTTCTCTTGATAACACTTGAAAGGCTAGATGACTTCATTCGAATTTTAGTTTTAGATCTCGTTTTATTAACCGTGGCTTAGATAGATAATTCAAATTTTTTGATGTTATAAACGAAATGTTTCACACATGATGGCATTAGCAATCACTGATTTGGGGCATTACCATGGCATATCTTGGTAAAACCAAGCGTAACCTTAATTTCTAATTGGACTATGCAATTACTTGTGAGGATGGGATAATCTATTCTTGGATTTCAGCATATTTGTGTCGACTTTGTGAATGGGTATGATGGGACAGGTTGATTGTTTTTAATTTGAGATAATTCATCTAGTCGAGCTTCTTGATTAATGGTTGATGGCATAACTGAAGTTTGTTGTTCTCTTGTAGAAAACACCAATTTTTGTTATCTACGTTTCCTAAACTTGGCGATATTTTCCCAAAGTGGAGCGTTAATGACTAATGCTTCTATGGTAATGAAATCGTCTTTAATCTCCTTGGAAGAGCATAATTTAAACTATATGAAGGTCTTACTGTCTTGTGGATATTAACTGGGCCTTTTTACAATGATTCTGAGATGCATTATTCAAAGGTCTTTACTATCCTCCGAAGAGCATAATTTAAACTATATGAAGGTTTTACTGTCTTGTGGAATCATTAAACAGGCAGATGATTCTGTTCTTTAATCTCCTCCGAAGATCATTTTTTGAACTTTCTTTGATCTCCTCCGAAGATCATTTTTTGAACTATGTGAAGGTTTTACCGTCTTGTGGATGCATTAAATAGGCATCATTTTTTGAACTATGTGAAGGTTTTACCTTCTTGTGGATGCATTAAATAGGCATTTTTACATGAGGTAGACGATTCTCAGATGCATTATGCAAAGGTCTTTAATCTCCTTGTAAGAGCATAATTTAAACTATATGAAGGTTTTACCATCTTGTGGATGCATTAATGTAACATGCTAAAGTTTCATAATAAATATTCAATTGGAAATACTTAACATTCATTTCAATGTAGCATGAAAGGCAGTTGATGAGATAGCGAACAAATGATTAACCACTCTAATTGCTTAGGTCTATGCACACGGAAAAACTATTTCATCTAACTATGGAATAAAGTTCCTGATTTTTAGATGATTGCAAAAGATGTTGACTTTGAGTTGTACACCTCTCTAGCTATTAGAGGGGAGATGCATTTCCATTAGGCTTGACCTCCCAACTGCAGACAAACAACACAATCTCTAATAAGAGAGGTCCTCTCTATAACTTGAGAATCAAGCTTGGGGCGCCACTCCCTAGCCACTGAGCATCTTGGTGTTAAGAGTGGTTGGCTAGTCAATTGACGAGGTTGTGGACATCTTCCATCAACTTATCTTCTAACTAGTAGCACTATGATCTCTAGTGATCACAATAGCAAGCATGTCACTAACTTACCTTGGCCAAGGATTGGTGAAGGCACTATGTACTTGATCACCCATTGTTCGACTAGACAACAAGAGTACATTAAAGACTTATCTTCAGCTAACATGATTTCTTTTATTAATTTTTTTTTTTTGTTTGAGTTTTTGATGATCCTTTTTTTGATATGCAAGAATATCCTTTGTTCACACACTTCATCTCGACCATACTGGTCTAGTTGGATATTCATCATGTTGGTGTAAGAGTAATGATAATCACATTCTAATAAATCTGCTTATTTGCCCTTGGCTTATCAAAGAGAATTGTGAAATCATATCCTAATATGTATGGCCAACTCTGCCTTTCTGGCATTGGCACAAAAGAAAATAAATTTGGAAATGGTTATATATATATATATTTGCCCAATTTGGCATTGGTAACACGATGATAGTTCCATTAAATTTATTTGTTTATCAACCATTTGACTTGCTAAAAACACAATGGTGTAGAAGTATGCTCTTTACGAATCTAATTCTCAATGATACGAAATCCTCATTGTAGGGAGCATAGAGCAAAATGCTTCTGTATAAGTCTCTGACCCATTTTGGCTTATATTTCAGTAATACTTTCAAAAAAATATACATATTGCATTTCGGCTTAATCATGTCGTTTATATAAGATCAATGTTTCATTTACAATCAGTAAAATGGAATAGAAAAATCTTTAATGCTTTAGTCATGCATTACGATCTATTTACAAAATATAATTGATAATATAACATGATCCGATATCGAAGTAGATATCGAGAGCAGATCAATGAGGGAATAATTATGTCTTGATTTGCAAGGAAGAGAAGATATGTACAATCGAGAGCCATCATGTGAAACACAACCTTCTTGACTTGGTTATGAGTAAGATACAAAGGTCGCATGAGTTAGAAGATTCCTTGGCCATCTGCTCAAGTAATAATATTAATATTGATAAAATGGCTGTCTAAAAATAAATAATAAAAGGCCACTGTGGCCACTCAAAGAGGAAAAATAATGCATGCAAGCATACATACATATATTTGTAAATGTAGGTAAAATATATGACGCTAATGTACTAAGGCATGACAATGTGAGATCATAACATATCAAAAGGTACTACATTTAGTTAAATGTATAGTGTTTTTCTTATTATTGTACAATTATTGACTAGGTAGGTCATGATAGGCCTTAACATACTCTTGATTGCCTAGCTGTTTTCCCCCTTAGCCTTGATGGTTAGGTTTCATACTTGTCAACTCTTAGACAGAGTAGTGTACCTTGTCCAAATCCTTTCTTGGCAAAGCTTCACCCTTCATCGTACTCCCGAAAGAAGAAAATCCTCCACAATAATATCATATTCTTCCAAACAGTCAAAATTATTCTAACAAACTTTTAATCATTATTCACTAGGGCAAACTACCATTTCACTATTCATAAAAGAAAAACCAACTTCCCAATATTTCAAAATAGCAATATAACATAATCTTAACTGATAACTTACATGTCCTCTTCACATGAAATCCTAATGATTAACCATCTTACTATTTCACATGACCATAAGCAATTTTAATTGTCAACACATGAAAAAGCACAATGACTATTAAAAAGTTAATGAAATTTCAAATGTTTACATCTTTTCTTTCTTTTGCAAGATTTTATAATTGACATTTTTCACTAATTCTGTTGGCTCATGCTAATTTTTATAGGGATAAAAATCAATTTCCCTAAAAAAAAATACAAAAAAATGCCATGTCATGTCATTAAGTAACACTTTATGTTATTCATTAATAACATTTTTATTTTTTTACAATTATTACATATTAATTATATTTTTCCACAAGATATTAAAAGATGCCATATTATTTATGACAATTTTATATGGTTTATTAATAACAATTTTATCTTTTTACAATTGAGTTAATTAGATTTATTTTAAAAAAATTATTTTACTTGTGCATATTTATAATATTAGACATACATATAATTAAGTTAATAATTATTATTTATTGACATATTATTAAACTTGACAATTATATAGAAAATAATAAGTGATGAGTTTTTTTATTTTTAAATATAGATATTGTTATTTTTATGCTAAAGGGTCTTACACAATATTCACATTTAATTTATTTTTATAAATTATTTATTTTTTAATCTTTACTTATTGCAACACTAAGATGATTCTTTGACGACTTGATGAAAACAAGCTTAAGAGATTTTTATCACAATTCAACTCGCATGTATTATTCAAGACAAACTCAATCAATAAATTTGAAGACAGTATAATAATTTCAATAATAGTGCATGTACGACTTGCTTAAATAACATTTTGCTAAGAAGAGATCAATACGATTGCAGTCAAAGCACCTCCAATTTTTCCATGCTCAAAATCACAAAAGCTTATACATTTTTGAAGTCAATGCATTGCACTTTTAAGAGGAACTTTGATGCTAAGCGTTACTTGTTAATTTTGAAAAATTTATATATTGCATTACATGATACTAATACAACTTATGGAAGTGTAAATGGAATTTAATTTTTTTGGTTTAATTTCTATTTTTTGTTCTCATATTTTTTAATGAAGTGAATATGAAAAAAGGTGAATTGCTATTTCATGTAAAAAATAATATGTACAAAGATAATCCAACAAAAGCTATAAATATATTATTTGATTCAAGAAGTTTATAATCCTTTGCAACGAAATAGATGTACGAACATTTCATTCAAGCAAGCATGCCAAAAATAGAAAATATGCAAATCATACTTAAGGGGACTTTTGCTAACATTTAGGGGATATGACTAAGGCTTTTAGAGATGTTTGGACCAAGACAGAGGGAAGCTAACACTAATTTGAGGCTTCTTTGTCTTGTTGCATATGGTTTTGTTTGGTCTTAGTTATATTGTTGGTTATGTAAGGCTAAATCATTGTTTTCAATTATGTAACCTTGGTTCATTCAAATGGTTATTGTTAGGAACTCAAATTGTCCAAATATCCTTTGGGGACTCAATGCAATTTATCATGTTTTGGTCTTCGACTTTGATGCCAATTTTGGATTTGTAGATCGTGAAATGCTTTATGCAGTGTAAGGAGGTTTTATTGCGAGTAGTGTCGATTATTGCTCAAATCTTATTACTTAGTTAGGGAAGTTGTCTTTGGTTGAGGATGTTTTTGGAAAGTGGAGTACCATAATAATTGTTGTCTAGAGTGAAGATATCAGCTTGGTATTGTTGTTTCAAAATTAAATGGTTTCTTTCTTTTTCTTTAGAAAGTATTTATTTTTCCCTCATTCCTATCTTTGGTCTATAGTCAAATTAAGATTGGAAGAAATCAAATCAACTTGGCAAGAAAAAATAAGGTTTATATGGGGATCTTCTAAGAAAAAAACTTTACCAAATATTTCGTTCAACATTTAAATTATCTTTAGATAACATGAAATTTTTCTTTTCATCTCTTAAGTTTTCATATTCGCAATATCTACAAAGAGTTTTCACTCTTAACTAGTGTTGTCACATTTGTACAACCACAATCTTTGGTTGTATTACATTTGCACCCTCTAAATGGGCAATCATTTAATAATACATAGAAATATACATGTAACTCTATGACTTGGCAATTAATTTTAGCTAATGGAAGTGCCTCATAATCTAGTTTCCCTAGCACAATTGACGATAAGTTCTAGGCTCTTATCCTCTAATAGGTTCCTTTTTGGTATATTATATACATTTGTCCTTTTGGATCTTTCAATTATAAATGTCTTTTGATACCCAATCTTGTATTTTCAATTTAATCAATATATCCAACAAAAAAAGAAGAGAAAATAATCTTTATACAATGTCAAACTCACCTTTGGTACCAAAGTTGGATCTTATCGATTATTCCTCAAATAGAAAGTGGAAATAGAAATTTAAATGCATCATTACTCTAAATTTCTAGGTTGACTCCTATTTCCACCATTTAGTAGATACCTCTTTTATTAAAATAGTTGTCCTCCCTATTTGTGTCTAGGAGAAGGTTGGTAGACAACTATTAAGTACAATCAAATAAACAATCATAGTATGATACTTGAATATAGTACCAACTATTAAGTACAATGAAATAAACAATCATAGTATGATATTTGATTTTTTTTGGATAGGTAATCAGCCAAAGCCTAGATTATTTATTATTTATTTAATTATTATTGTCAAGTTTAATTATTATAATGTGTTAATCTCAAGTAGATTTGAACCCAAGACCTCCTTGATGAGAGGCTCACAATTTACCGATGCGTTGTAGGCTCTTGCCTATGATATTTGAACTTACCCTAGATGCTTATCCATGTCTTTCTTGGTACCCTTACATACAACCTTCTTATAATTAGACCATGGATTTATGGTATGCAAGAAATCTCTATTACTCTTCACCACACATTACAAATAACTTACAAAGTTGTATGATGGTTGGGGATCTTTAGACTTCATCCAACATGGACCACTTAAATCTAAGAGTAAACCTTCTAATCATGACATCTCAACACCCAAAAAGAACACACGTTCTTTAAAAATAATTGATTCTTTTTTTGTCAATAAAAGGCTATTGTTTTATTTTATTAAATATCAAATATTATACAAATTTGTTTGCCTCATTTAAAGTGCAAGCACAAGGGAAAAAGAACGTGGAAGAAAATCCCTGGTGTAGCTCAAGATCGAGGTTGTGTATTAGCTAGTACATTTGTCCTCATGGGGTCTTTAGAAGGTGTCCCTTCTATATGTAAAAATGATAATTGAACCCTGTTTGGGTTATGAGAAGGTTGCCCTTCTTTACATAGATTTTCTTTGACATTACACAATTACATTTATACAATTCCCCTTTTTTATTTGGGGTTCTTAAAAAGCAATTCCTCATGAAAATAGTACTCTATCCTTTTATACTTCCAGTCTTTACTTTATACTTGCTTGCACACATAAGCATGACTATGCACTTTGTAAAGGAGTTACCATATATGATACATAATGATGTGATTCGTAGCCATGGATATTGTTAGAATTTTTTATGGTTAGGTCATATTGATGCCACCATAGTGTAATATCTAAATCATGCTATCATTATCCCTAAGGAATAATTAATATTAAAGTAACTAAGATGCATTGAATAATTAAGCGTGCCAGTAGTTAATGACAACAAATAAAAATATTAATACCTTGATTGCCTTAAAGCAAACCAAGCATGAGGTGAATAAAAACATTTAGTTTAAGAAAATAAAAAAATATACTTCTAGTAATGGGATAAAAGTGATGAAAAAGAAGAATAATGAGTGTAGAAAAGGAAGGAAAGAATAAAAATCTAGAATAGCTACAGAGGGTAACCAACCCAACATAGGCTACAAATTGGGCAAAGATAAATAAATAGAGACCCAAAGGAACCAAAACCACAAAATTCACTTGAGAAGGAAGAAAAGGAAAGGGGTAAAACATACCCAACAAAGATGAGATAAAGAAACCAGGATCAGGGTAAACTTTAAGAAACCCCCATCCAGAAAAAACTATATAAATT
Source organism: Cupressus sempervirens (assembly GCA_028749045.1). Classification (NCBI taxonomy): domain Eukaryota; kingdom Viridiplantae; phylum Streptophyta; class Pinopsida; order Cupressales; family Cupressaceae; genus Cupressus; species Cupressus sempervirens. The sequence continues at coordinate 149,764,546 of CM053788.1, forward strand.
ATTGGCAAATCTTTTATTATTTTGAAAAACTAAATTATTTTTATCCACGTATCTCTCAAATTTTTTATTTTAAATATTATTTATATTGGCGATTATTTTGTAATCATAATTTTTGAGTAGAAAATATTGGTGAATCTCAATAATGATAGGAAGTTTGCTAATCGTCATGGAATATTACAAATCAAAATTGAACATGTTTTATCTCATGGAAATTATGAGGATGATTACATTATATTTTAAATCAATAGTGAAAAATAAATATTGGTAATATATCCCTAAAGTAACTAATAATTATGATAATTATTAGTGAATTAGTTTTAATTTGTTCAATAATATATAATATTTAGGTGAATCAAATCTAATCATGTATTGAATATTGAGACAAATCTTTGAGTTTAATTTTTTTAATAAAAATAGGTATTGAGAGATTTTAAATATTTTAGAACTAAATTTAATTAAAATGTACTAATTTAAGTTGCATTAAATCTTAAATTATTAGCCAAATTATTAGCAAAAGATTTCTAAAATTCACAAAATTACGAATATTCACCACGAAAAAAACACCCCAACTAGAATTGCCTAAACCATAGAAGAAAAATAGGATAGCTGAGGCGCATGACTGACAAAAGGAAAAATAAAGAACTCAAAAACCTATAGAGAAACAAAGAGACTAACTAATAAAATGACAACTAAGACAAGAAAGCGATAAAAACTGCAAATAAAACCACAGGCCAAAGTCACAAAATAGAGCTAAAGCAAATAAATTGAAAAGAGAAGGATAAAATGAGACTACAACTCAAGTAATGTTGAACAGAGTTGGAAAGTAAATAATCAAGAACATAGAGATACAAGCAAGACCCACTATTATGAATGCTGAGAATATCATAGAGCTCTAATACTGAGGCAAATAAACAAAAATTGAAAATAACCTTTATGACTGAAGTTACTAATTGAGCTTAATAGTTCCTCATTATGGATAATAATATGTTCCCAATACTTTTAAAGATATATCCATGCTTAAGAAGAGCAGGCCTGCAAACTCAAGACCGTGATAAAATTTGATCCAGAAACATTAATCCATAGCTCCAAAATTTATAGGAAAAGTTAATATGCAAATTTAATCTGCTTTATGAATGTAAATTAACCTAATAAGACCACAACCTGTGGAATGCAAACATTCTTTTTAATACTCAAAGCAAAAATTTGATTAGGAGCATCGTTCACAGCCTAAATTATTAAGGATTTGTTTTGATCATATTACTTCTCCATAATAAAATATTGTACAATCATAGCATACTTAAAAACTAAAGATGATCACAACCAAACTAATATTCCATTATCTGTTAAATTCTACACAAACCATCTACGCTGCTTACAAATTTGAAATTTAAAAGCCTTGAACACGTCATTTCTTTCCAAGTGCTTGCAGCCAGACATAGGTAACATGGCAGATCTCTTCCTGCTTGATTTACTCAAGTTAGGCAAAATAAATGCATACTACATTTGGACCGGAATTGTGATGGCCTCCCGTCGCCCAAGCAACAGGGCAAAATTGTGACAATAAGCTTGTGGGATGCTAAAAGCCATCACAATTTGGCGGAAGGCAAGGCCAAGAGTTCGTCGTCATCTTACAATTTCACTATTTCGTCGTAATAGTGACACCTGCATTCTATGGCCGACGGTCATCCATCAGAATGAGCATTGCAATTGTGATGGTATCTGATAGCAGTGCAATGTGTATGCCAGATATCCGTCAGATTTATCCGTCGCTAGTGCGACAACCATGCGAAGGCAATTCTATTGTTCCAACGTCGTCTCGTCGGACCAGGCCGTTGCAATTACGACGACTTGCTGAAATATTAAAAATTTATTTTGTTGCTGAATGAGGAAGTGGAGGAGGACCCATCAAGCCGAAAAATTGGGCAGACTATAAGATGGTTTCACTATTCTTCCACTAGGAAAGAGAAACTCAGTGGAGAGATTGCTGCAATATAATTCATGATGTGTAGAACATAATTTATCTGCGGTTGGAATGGAGCTGGAACAATATTGTATGATATCAGCAAGGTTGCATTGACCATTGGAAGGGCAATTGGGAAAGTGGATGGGTGTGAAGGGAGAGTAATGTATTGTACTGCAGAAGGAATAAATTCTCGTGCCCATGGATTCAAATTGGCAATCATGGCTTTTTACAATTGTTGTGCCTCTTTGTAAGGGTAATGATAGAATGAAAAATCTGATTTTGAAAGTCGTGGCAGGGACAAATGTTTCCAAGTGGCCTTTTGGTGGTGGTCCACCTATTTTCATTTCAAGTCTTCAATAAATTCATGCTGCACACAAAATGTATGTTGAATCCACGACTTCTTGCATGGAGAAAATAATCACGATGTTGGGATTCTTAACTATAGTAATTTTAGAAAGAAATGGAAATGCAACACTATCTGTGAAACGCTTGAGCAGAAGCAGTATCAATCAAACAACTTAGAAAAATGTCAAACACAATCTCCATGAGAGGGGCCAAAGAGGAAACTACACAACTTGCACTAAACATCATACACATGTGATCAACATAATAAAATGTATTTCTAACAAAGAAGACAACATTTTTTTTTATCATTGTCTTTATAAAACATGAGGTATAGGTCTGAACAACATACTAAATTGTATAGGACACTTAGTAGTTTTTTCCATCATTTTCTTTATAAAAGATATGTTTTAATTGGCTACTAAGCCATGGTTGTATCCTCAAGAGTTGAGTGAAATATTTGTAGTGTGACATGTTCTTCAAATGCTTTCCTTGTGGTATCATTCAATGTTTGTTATATCTCATGTTTTGACACATGATAAGATATTGTGTTGTATTTACTTATCTACACATCTCCCAAGGGATTTACCATGCCTTTTTATTGCTTAAGATTGCTTTTATAAGGTCCTTTCAACTTGGTGCAGCGTCATTAATGTAGCACAAATTTCCTCCTTCTGAAGCACACTCCATTTATTTTCTTGCAGGTCTACCTAATATTGCAAACGTCCTCAATTGTACAAGGTCTACTTTAAGTGTTTTCTTCTAAATCTATTTGTATTTTATTATCTAGCTCACTAATAGGCCTTTGTTTCCTAGCACCAACATTTGTCATTTGATTGTATTTTGTTTTGACAACTAAATTTTTGACACCAATAGTTATTTTTCAAAAGTGAGTTTTATATAAATAACTTTTTAAATTACTAAGAAGCGCCTTTATGATACATTAAAATATGATCTTGCATGGAAACTTTACAATAGATATTGAAATCCTTCCATGTCTATATAACTCCAATGTGTTATGAAGCAACTCTAGTCTATGAACAAGACAATCACACCATTTTTCCAATATAAGACTAAATATATTCGAGCTATTGAAAAATCAATGTATTGAGAATCTAATTCAATTGCATTAATAGAAATTTCTAAAATAATGATAATAAAAATTCTTTTTCTATCATTATATTTTCCTTTTTATGTAAGATGTACTATATTATTCATCATAAATGTTTCAATTGAGAAGAGATTGAATCCAATTTTAAGTTGTGAACTTTTCAAATACTCTCTTTATAATAGCTGATTTCAATAGAAAATATATAATGCATAGCATTATATAAGTATCCCCTAAAATCAATGAGCAATGAATGTGATTTTGTGGAGTGTTTTGCAAGAACCACTTGCCTCTAAATAATGTATACTAACATATTGCGAGTATGATCTTAAAATCATGCTTAATAACTCACAACATCATTTAGAAGATTGCACGATTCAAGAATCCGTTGTGATGGTTCTAGTTGCTTCTATTGTGGTTTGAGTTCCTCTTGTTATTGTTGATGGTGTCCCCAGAGCTCCTTTCCTTGGTCCTTGCGATGTCATGTCCACTTTTCCTATTGGTGTTTCAATGGGGGATGTGTGTCTTCCTTGCTCATCTCTTGCTTAGAGGTTCCTCTTTCTCATATGATTTTGATCACAACTTTTGTTGGTGTGGCTATCCGCGTGGTTGCTAAGATTTGAACTCTGCAAGCATGTATATTCCATCTCTGAATTAGTATGTTGTGACAAGGCTCATTGAATAGAACATAGATCAAACTAACATTCAACAGAGGTTAATTTAAATAAGATCACATAAATTAATCAGAATGCAGTACTCTTATTTTAGTACTTAGCCAAAGGAGAAAGTGGTATCCAAAGGACTGAAAATGTCTAAATTATCATATAGAAAGGGCACAAGTACAATGTTGTGCATCTCTTCTTCAAGCTTAAAAATATATGATGTACGAAAAAGTAGCAAGCAAAGCATCACTCTTTGTTTAGTCTTCTCCAATATGTGCTTAGAAAATTCTATTGGTTGAGCATGGAATAAAAGAGGTTCTTTTATTTTGTAATAGAGATGTGTTGTGTTATATAATTATTTGTGTATTTTGTGTTTAAGATTCTTTATGTTGTAATAGAGCTTCAACCACATTTATTTTTAAGACAAGTCCCATAAATGCAGTTTGGGAGGGGATCAAAATATTATTGAGTGCTATCCTTTATTTGTAACAGATCGAGTAATGATATGATATTCATGTATAGAATTGGTCAAGAAAGGATTGAATACAATAATTTTGATACATGGATTGGATCAGGTATATTATCCATTCTTCTTCTATGCATACCAATGACCTGAGCTTATAATAATATTGGTTAAAGTTAACTAATTTGATTTGGGCCATTGTTATGATTTGATTAGTTAATAGTGAAGCCATGCCATGATTGGACATGGCTCCACATCATGGAGACATGTCCTTTCGTGACATGTCTCCTTCATAACATACTTATACCAATTTATCAAAGCTAAGAGAGATATCAAAATCTATTAATATTCTCTCATTTGGTGTTTGGTGGTTTCATACTTGATGAATAATTAGAACTCTGATCTTAAATGGGATCTTTAACATGGTATTAGAGCCTAGTTAAGAGAAAGATTAGATTTATTTAGAGAGATACCTCTTTTATAATGGTAGGTTCTGTGGAGTTTGAAATAATGTCTATTGATGTTTGTCGAGACAAGCTTGACTATCTCAAGAGCTTTCTTCTCTTTCTTGAGACAATGAGTATACTCCAAAATCAAACAATAGTAGGCAAGATCACAAAGTAACTTAGGTACAGGATAGATAACCATGAGGCTCAAAAATATATGAATAGACCCTCCTATGAAGTGTGTGTGAATTAATTAATATAAGGAACATTAAATTTTTTATTTCTTGCTTGAAAAATAAGGTAATCAATGAGTCTATTCTATGATGAAGGAAGAATCAAGCTCAACCTTATTCGCAAAGCCATAATCACACCATTGAGTAACCATCGCTAGATAAGATGCCATTCTTGCATGGAAGCATGTCAGTTGTCCAGTTCCAAAGAAATATGACAATGCTTGTCTTCCAACACACTAAATAATAATAGGTCATTGACGTCAGCGCTGGTAGCACATGTGTATCACGTTTGGAAAGGAAACACTCGGAGTCTCTCTCAATCAAGAATGTTTACGATATTCTATGAAGCGTGATAGTCCTATAGCATTCTACTATTATTCTTGGATAAAAACCAATTCAATGAGGACTTCACCACAATCCCTATGAATATCTGAGAATTCAAAGTTTCAACATTGGCTAGAGTTTCTAAAAATATTCATTAATGGTACAACTCACTGAAGAAGAGCATCATTTCATAGTGCTGGCGAAAGGGCAATTTGGTTGATGTCAAAGAAGAGTTTCTAAATGATGAATGATATTGATGCCAAGATATATTCTCAATTGGGTATGGTTACAAGATAATATTTATTTGAACATTAACCTAACAAGATTCACTTCATTCATTTATCGTAAGAAAGGAGTTTAGAGATATCATTCACTTGGCAATCGTTGTGAAGACTCAACACAACACATTAGACATACTATCCTACATGAAGCTTATGTTGGAATTTGTAAAACTAAGAAATTTGGTGTAAGAGTGGATGAAAATTTGAGTTTGTAGTTCAATATTGACAACAACAAGTTAGAAAGGTCTAGCTTGTTTGAAAGCTCTAATGGTTTGGATTGTGAACATTCAAGGATTGAACGTGGACTTACCTAAGCAGAATTCAAGATATCTTCCTAAGACAAGAGGAAGTAGCTAGTAGATCTAATTCAATTGATCTTTGAGGATAGCTGGATAATTAAATACTAATTTTATATTAATATGCATTTAAGGTTTTTGCACCACATTCTTGTGATCAAGATGTTTAATGAGCATGGACAATAGAAAATGACTAGAATGACCTGCAAATTGACCAACAAGAAAGCATGAAATATTAAAATGAAAAGGTGAACTTGGCATTTGGAAACAGTATTTGAAATGTTCACATATAAATTATAATTTAATCAAAGTATTTTGAAAGTAAAATTCAAAATTCAAATCAATAGATATCATTTATAAACCTAGCTAGAGATGTAGCCAATGAAGTTTGACTTTTGCATATTGAAATTTGCAACAAGGATTATAAATTGTGAAATTATAAATGTTACCTTCTTTCTCCATTAAGCGTCACATGTTATATAAAACACATAGTGCAAGTCCATTTTGAAGGGACTGGTGTTTCCCACTATAAAAAAAATCAAACATAGGTTCAAGTACACAACGTATTGTGGTGACCTCCTTTGCTAATTTGGCCATGTTTTGAAAACAAATATTTGATCAGACTTTAGGATCCTCTGCTTCCTCCCTGTAATATTATTCAACATATCACCACACTGAAAAGAAATAATGAGAATAGTTCATGAACTGATGTATACTTTAGAATGATCTAGTATCATTTGTTTCCACTACTCAAATTCTTCTCCATGTCTCCCAATGTACAAAAAAAGTTATCAAATGCAATTAAACATGATCACAGATAAATAGAAACAATAGAATACCTTAGAGAGGATTAACTTGAGGCAGTCCCATAGAAAACCATTCTTTCGAATACTTCATAAATTACAACTAAATTTCATAAATAAATGAGTTTGACTATGTCTTCCTTTTGCATTGCCTGAAACCAAGAGATTCACACAGTTAGCTATCATGTAATCATAGGTTAATGTTGAACTTCACTTGGTTTTGAGAATAGTTTAATATTCTCTACTAATCAGGGCCAACCACATGAAGGTGGAAGCTCATTTGGCTCTCCCCCCTAACATCTAAATTCTCTGTTAACATATGAAATTAATTAATTCTATTAATAAAATGTAACATTCATGAATTATCACATGATAACATTCATTAACACATTGGTTTCATTAGAACATTCACATTAACATTGAAATATAAGATTCATTAGAACATTCAAATGAACATTCAATAGAACATAGATAAAACATGTATACATAAACATCAATCATTATCAAATAAGTTACATAAGTTACATGAATCTTTCTTCTTCTTCTTTTCTTTATTTGTCCTTCCCTATATTGTTGCAGAGGCATATCCATGTCATCATCAATATTTCTTTTCACCTGTGAATGTGTACTTGTTGTCCTTTGCAAAGGAAAGTCCTCTGTAATAACAAATAAAAGGGTTAAATTTTAAAAAATTGAGACTTTAAAGATTTTAAAGAACATTGTAGTGCTCTTTACCTTGTCCAACCACATCATCTTGCCCACCGGCTTGGACCTCAACACACTTATCAAGAACAACCTCTACATCCCTTGCAACTGCAATACAAGATGTTTTCTTAATCCCAACACATATTATAGTTAAATTTGTATTACTACACCAAATTCAATTTAAAATGTTTACTTGTATTAATAATTCAGCAATAAAAAATTGAATAGAAAATATATATACCTTAGTACTAGGATCCACATTCGAATCTAGTGCATTTATCAACAATATATACATATAAATACAAGAAAAATACTCATTCATTTTAATATGTATAAATATATTCACTTTAAAGTTTTAAATAAATATCTAATCATTATTTCCTTACTTTAAACAAATATAATGACTTATATTTTTAGAGTTTAATATCAAATACAATAATTGCTAAAGTATTCAATTTAAAATGAAAATCAATTGACTTATTTACCTCATCAATAGATCCAGCAGAAGAACCTTACACACTCATTGCTCGAAGTCGTTTAGCCATGATTGTATAGGATTTTGTGTAGGCTAATTTCTTGTCCTCTTCAGAGATGGTTTTTTTAAACTCTATAGCCTACATCTTTGCTTGGTATCATGAATTTTTTTTAAAATCAATTTCATAATGACCAAATTGTTTACAATTTATAAATATTTTCATATACTTTTTCATTTACTTATACTTACAACTCATGCGACAAGTTTTGAATATCCACCCGAGCCGAGCTTGTGTTGCCCGTGCTTTTGTTTTCTTTCTTTTGTTGCCTTTGATGTGTTAGACAACCTATGTAAAGTTTGAAATATGTTAAATCACATAAGTATTAAGAGTAATTATTACATAATTTCATTCTTTATATTATGACATACCTTCTTTCCTTGGGTGGTACTATTTCTCCACCATCTAATCATTTTTTCTTAGTGGCATCCTTTATAAGATTCTCCCATTCATTAATGGAAAAATAGGGGGGCCATTGATAACAAGGGTTTTTTTTTTTCATTTGGGTCCTGTAGTTGAACCTAATATACTTCAAAGCTTGGCCCGCTTTGTCAAGGAGCCTAAGTATTTGAAAGACGTTGGGTCCAAAAAGTGATGTCATGGCATCAATGTGTTGGTCCTTTAACTCTTTCACTTGTGATACCACCTTTTAAGAAAAGAAAAAACTGTTAGATTCATAAATGAACTGAAACTACCTTTCAATTTACTTGAAGAAATTGATCAAATTAAGGAAACATGATCCAGAAATGAAATCAAAATATGATACCTTGTGCATATGGTTGACCCAAACACACACAAACATTCATCATTAAGTTTTTCATAAAATATTTTTTTTCCCTGCAAAATAATAATTTGATTAGTATTTATTGCAAGGGACTGCATGGGAGGTTAGTGCATTTGATTATGAGTATAAGATTGCATAGTAAAAGAAAGGATCAATCTTTAAAGTACATGAAATTTAGGGTACTTTTAGGGGAAGAGCATCTTCATTGCTAATGAGAAATTGATCATAATTCTTTATTGCTCCTGTACATCTAACACGGGAACACCTAGGAAGGTCCTCATCGCGTCTTGCATAAAATAAATCCAATATTACAAAATGCCTCATAAGAAATAATAGTTCAAGTGAAATAAACACATAAAAAATGAGAGAAAAAGAGGAATCTACTTATCAATAGGCAGTGTCGTCGCATCTGTCACTGAGCTACATGTTGCCAAATTTGCAGTCGGTAGTGCCTCTTTAGTTCTATTCCTTGTAGCAAGTGACATAGTGAATAGAGGATCAATTGTAGGAGTTGAAAAATGAGATTGTTAGAGTACAATAAAACATGATTGTTATAGCTATTAAAAAAATATTGTTTGAGCAAAACACAAGTGTAGGACAGAACATGTGATGTACTTGAACCTCCTGAAATATCATCCTGTGGAGGATTGCCCCTTAATGTCCTTAGCATCCTCTGAAAAAATAACACATGCATTTTATTTAATGACATAAATAAAAGAGTATACTATAAAAACTATTATTGAACTTTTTTTATAATTAAAAATTATATTAATAGTTACTGTAAATGTGCAAACTAGGTTCACCAACCTATCCTCCATATCTTGTAATGCATGAGTCTGATGTCGTGTTAATGCCAATTGTGATAACCTTCTTCCTATATCATTAATCAACTTTTTCAATGCAACTGCAAGACTAGCGGTTGAATCAAAATCAATAATAATTTCAGCCAGCTCATCGTGTGGCTCCTCGTGCTCATGGACTACTTTTTCCTTTCCCTTGTCCTGATCAACACTCATTTGTGAGAGCAATATTATTAGTTCTATATTTAAAATCAATCCAAAATAGTAGTGAATAATAAAACATAATAAAAAATATGCATTAACATATTTCTTGTATCTAATTTGTACAACAATAAGTTTTACCTGTCTGGAAGAAGAACCATCACTGCCATGCACATCTCGTGGCTTTTGATCCATACTATAACCCTACATTTAAAAAATAATCATTGAGACATGTTAAAACACATGTGTTATTATTCTAAGTTAGCAAAAAAAAATGCAAATCTAATGTTGTGTTTATCTTGATTGCTTGGAGTTGATTATAAATGTGCATAGTACGTACCACCTCACCCATGATAGTGGCTTTGTTTGTATCTATACAATTTAACTTGTAATCAATAAGAAGATCTTCACCTCCACATATTGATTTATCACACATAAAAATACATGATTTCCCTCATGCACCTCAAATATGCAATTGGGTCGCTTTTAGTTGATGTAGGTCATGTACTATTTATAAAACTTGCAATATTTCCTAATGCTTTTGGCCTTCTGTCAATGTATATAGCTACTATTTTACTTTTTTCACTAATCTGTTGTTGTAAATAATTTTCCATGAGTGCATACCTACACATACTTTTTTTATATCTAACAATTTGCATCCAACTACTGTAATCATAGCAAGGTCTGACATACTCCATCAATTCAACAACCTTGTTGTAAGTGATCTTTATGCTATCCATGGAAAATAGGCCCAAGCCATGTAATGCAAATGGTGCTATGGGATATATCCTCTATCCAACACAAAAATCAGTGTTTATTGGATGAAGTTCATTGGAGACCCATTGTTTCTATAGATGTTTGTACCTAAAGGGCACATCAGAGTCACATTTACTCTCATCATCATAAGAACATGATCCCCCTTGAGCAAGGAAAAATTTCATGCACTTATTGAATTTCTTTATGATATTTTGATCTTGAGTCGATCTCCTTGATTTAGACATACAAAATGTCTTAGTTTCTTCTTCCATTCCTACATTTTCCTCACTCGAGGAAGATGTCAAATCTGACAAATACCTATTTGTTGGTACTTGCACTCCATGAAATAAGAGAGATAGGTTTTAATGAGAGAGATATTTTGCAAATGGTTAAAGACATTAATCTCTATGGGGTGTATTGACTTATACCTAATGATCCATGAGACTATGTGGGATGCTCGTAAAAGGGCTTCACATTTTTGCAATAGTAAATCAATTATCTTATGTTAGCTAAAAAATTCATGATACATATATTAAAAATTACATAGAATATTACAATCAAATATGAATTATAAACAATAAAAGGTACATTGACAAGTTAATCAAATTAATCATTGATCTATCAAGAACTGAATATTCAATAGCATAGGCATCGATCACATAATTGTACATTTAATTATTCTCATTGATAATAAAACCCCTCTCCAACATTAGCTAATTGGCCCCCCATCCTTGATATTATTCTTCACCCATCTCATCATCATGATCATCGTCATTGTCGATATTGTCACCATCACTATCCTGGTCATCATCATTGTCACCATCCTCCTCCTCCTCCTCCTCCTCCTCCTCCTCATCATCATCATCATCATCATCATTATCAATAGCAACATCACTTGCATCAAAAGCATCATCTGCTTAATGTTTATATCTGCACATATGGTTTTAAAAGAAAAATTTGGTGTAATTAGTGTCTACCTGAAAAAATATTGGACATGTTGTACTTAATGTTTATATTTGCACATATGATTTTAAAAAAAAAAATTGGTGTAATTAATGTGTATATCTGCAAAAATATTGGACATGTTGTACTTAATGTTTATATATGCACATATGGTTTTGAAAGAAAAATTTGGTGTATTTATATCTCTTCATTTTGATTTTGTTCAAGGGAATCCTGTCAATGGTAATATAAAATAAGAATGCATTTTCTAATAGTTTACAATTGTTCAACAAAATTAACGTTTTACAAGAAAATGGACCTGAAGAAATATTAGCTCAAAAGAAAGAACGTGGTGTTGATATTAGATCTACCTTGCTAACTCCTAATGGGTTGGGCTATTATTAGTTATCCCCATCACATTCACTTTGATAGCCATGTTAGGGAGGTGATGTCACTTAGTTCATCCTTATGACTTTGAAGTCCTTAATCATGATCTTGGGTGCTGAAATTAATGTCCAAGACATTTGTGCCTTATGGCCCTATTTGATCATCATTTGAAAGGGCCTTAATGTTAACCATAAAATGTCTCCCAATATGTTTAGAGGCTTAGAATTAATGTCATTGTGGCAAAGGCTTCTGCAAGTGAATGAGCCTCATGATTATGACATTTACACATAAGCAAAACTTGCTTCTTCAACTCCTTTCACTCAATTCTTCACTGAAGTTATTCTTCAACATCATTGGCTTCCATTGTTGGGCCAATGTATGGAGCCTTTATATCCAACCAGTCATTATAAGTTGGTGAATGAAATTCATGCCTAACATGCAAGTGATGCATCTGCATATGTGATTTTATCACCTGCAAAAATTGTATTTGATCCTGCTAGCTAGGAACAATTAATTGTTCAAATTATTTTCAATTCAAAAATTATTTCTCCATCTTCAAATAACCTAAATCCTTGCTTCTCACAACTGTATTGTTTCTCTATTGTTATATATTGTAGAATAGATTTTTAATTTCTTTCTCCATGTTTTTATGATGCACAGAAAAGCCCATATCATCTTAGGATAACACTAAGGAAAGTGGTTGCAAATATATGAATAAAAAAGTCAAAAATGATTTTAATTAAAGAAATAATTTGTGTGTTTGATGCTACTTAATGAAATACTAAACCAACTGATCATCATATACTTATAACAATAAAAGTATGCACAAAGTAACATCTTTGTACATAAAATTTCAGCAAAAAATAGAAGGAACAAAATTCAAATAGGGAGTCATATAATATCTAACTATAATTATGAATTAAACATAATATCAAAGACAACCCTGTTTACAATGTAATATCATTCTGTGTATTTTACTAGTTCACACCAAATCAATAACATGACAATGAGAAAGAGAATATCATACTATTATTTATAAAGATCACATTAGTTTTATATGTATCTCATTCACTTAGAAGACTTACTTGGAAAACCTATGTCCTACATATAGTTTTGAAAAAGGAAGGGTCCCAATAGGTCATATCCAAGTACATAATGATATCCAAGAACTCTCAAGATATAGCCATGTATAAGAACTAAAATAAGAGAGTTGAACAAAAGAGTACCCATGCTTACAAACCATTACCTTCAAACCACATTTCAATATGAAACCACCCATAATTAAAATTGAAACTAGATACTTGGGATCCTCGTAGGGAGACTCCAATACATGCATGGTTACATCCCTTGCTTCCATTGTTGGGCCTACATATGGAGCCTTCATATCCAACCATTCATTATAATTTGGGGAATGCACTTCATGCTTGGCATGCAAGTGATGCATTTGCATATGCATTTTATCATCTTCAAAATCTGTATTTGATCGTGCTAGTTGGGAACAACTAATTGTTCATTTTATTGTACCTAATATGATGACAGTTCTACAAGAATTTTTAATCAACCTAGCTAATCAGAAACTAGACCAATTTAATTGGGTTATGGCTTGTTTCTTTCTAAAAATATCTACTATGATATGTTTTTGTAAAATTTCTCTCGAAGTCTACCCATTTTTTGTGGTCTGCGTTAGTTTTGTGCAGGATCTTGAGGTAAGTCACTTAGTACAGATTGAGTGAGTTTGATTATTTTATTATTTAGATTCTAGAATATGTATGTAGCTGGATCATTTTTGGTAAAGTTGATTGTTCATTTTATTGTACCTAATCTGATGATAGTTGTACAAGAATTTGTAATCAACCCAACTAATCAACAACTAGACCAATTTAACTAGGGTATGGCTTGTTTCGTTCTAAAATATCTGCTATGATATGTTTTTGTAAAATTTCTTGTGAACTCTACCCATTTTTGTGGTCTACATTATTTTTGTGTAGGAGCTTGAGGTAAGTCACTTAGCACTATTTGAGTGAGTTTTGTTGTTTTATTATTTGGATTCTAGAATATGTATGCAAGTGGATCATTTTTGTTAAAGATGATTGTTCATTTTATTGTACCTAATCTAATGACAATTCTACAATAATTTTTAATCAACCCAAATAATAAGCAACTAGACCATTTTAATTAGGTTATGGCTTGTTTCTTTCTAAAAATATCTTCTATGATATGTTTTTGTAAAATTTCTTGCAAACTTTGCCCATTTTTCATGGTCTGCATTATTTTTGTGCAGGATCTTGAGGTAAGTCACTTAGCATAGGTTGAGTGAGTTTTATTGCTTTATTATTTGGATTCTGGAATAGTATGTAGCTGGATCATTTTTCTATTGTGAGATAATATGTAATAAGCACCTTAAAAGAGATCTCTCTGACTATATAAACAAATACATGTTTAGAAGGAAATATAAAGACATACATGTTTACAAGGAAAAGAAAAGAAAAATTTACATACATACCTCTTCTCGCCCTTGAAGAAAATCTTAGAGCAAGGGCACATAGATCATAGGGGCATGACACTACAATGAAATCATAGAGAAAGGGCACAAAACAATAATGAAATTGCAGAGAAAGGGCATGACAATGAAATATAGAGATCACAAGGGCACAACAACCAAATGCACTAATCACAAGGGCAAGACAACATTCACAACTCTCTACCCTCATTTAGAGCTCTTCACCTCTTTCATGCACAGTTCTCCACAATAAAAAAAAATAGAAAATGATTTATGTTGTGTTTTTTTTATGTTGTCTATGCTCATGGGTGCGTTTCAATTAGGACTCCATTGTCGGTATTGTGACAACATCAGGGAGAATTGCAAAAAAAGAGAGAGAAGAAAATCACCACAAATAACACCATTGTCACAAATTATCATCACAACTTGACCCTAAATATTGTAGTAGAAAACTTATCATACTCACTAAGGTCCAAATTAGGGGAAGTGAGACAATTCAAAGAATTGAGGTAGCTTTCAAGCCAGCTATGGTCTAGTTTGCAGATAATGCGATGTCAAAAAAGTAGAAACTAAATGCTTCTCTCCATCTAGAGCTCACCACTTTTGAATTGGTCAGGATCCCTTATCCAGAGAATAGGATGATGGTTGGTCTTATCAAATTACAGACTACCTATGGGGTATTCACATAATTTTCTAGGCATGGTATTTCTACTTGATGATTAATACTAAATATTGCATTATACATACCTTTACTCCATGTATTACCAAAGATGTTTTCACAGAGACAAATATATTCCCACTCAATAACCTCGGTTCTCATCATACATGTAATGAAGGAGATGATAACATCACTATTTGATCTCTAAGTAAATTCATAGCAAAAAATACTCCTCTCTTAGCACTTTCCTTAGAATGTGGTTCCATCTTTCAAGTTTCACAGACCCAAGAAAGGACATTGTTATTTCTTCATTTGCGTGAAATAGTATAATAGAAGATTCTATTGTAAATTCTATTTGAGCCAAGAATGTAAGATTAATTACTAAATATAGTCTTAGTATAAGAAGATACTAGAAGTTTCCCAATTTTTCTAAAGGAAGAAACAAGATTGTATCGAGATAATGGTGATACCTATTATTAGGCAAATGCAATAAGATGGGTGTCAATTATGAGAAGATAGATAATCAAGGTCTATAAACTAATACCATATGTATTTTCTTAAGAGAACTTTCTATAGTGTCACCTAAATTTCCTTAAATGATCTTGTGGTAAAATCTATGTTGCTTACATAAATCATGTTCTAATAATTTCTCTAATTTTAGAACTATCTTAATGTTTAATGTTAGTTTCACCTAGTCCAAACATATTCTATAACACTAGTGAATTTTGTTCTATTCATTTGTTTTTAAGTATTTCTATGTTTATAGAAAGATAGATGATCAATGTTTATAAACTAATACTAAAAGTCTTATCAAGAAAAAATTCCATAGTTCCAACTTAATTTCCTTAAATGTGTTGATCTCAAATTGGTTTTGACAAGTGAGTGTCAACATATTTAAGTCATTTACTTAGTTCATGCCAAACTAGTAATACATGCTAAGAAAAACATGTAAATATTAGACCATGGTAAGTCACTCTAGTGCTAAGTAGATAGACCATGCTGAGTGATTCAAGGGCTGAGTAAATAGTGGATGTCGAGTAGTATAGGTGCTGAGTTAGAAGTAGAAATAGATTGTATGTCGAGCATTAGTGACTTCATATGTCGAGTGACACAGTTTAGACATATTTGTTTGAAATGGCACAAACAACTATGTAAATCATTTCTAAGCTGACTTAAGGATAGATTACAATCTTTTGGAGATAAGGACGAATCTATATGCAGATTCCCTATGCAATTACATGCAACCAATCAAAAAATGGAAAGATTTACGTGGAAAAATGGATGAATCTCAATTGTAGATTCACACATAACCCTAAGCCACCTAAGTCTTCTTAAGGAGAATGAAGCCCTAAACTCTTTATAGTGTACAAGGGGTGAATGATCAAATTGGAAGAGCAAACAAGATAGTTTGCAAAAAATTCAAGGTGACTTAGTAGTAAGAGTAAATTGTAGAATTAGTTAGAGAAGAATAGAGGATAGAGAAGGATAAAACATTGGAGACATCAGATCGTGAAGGATCAATTGGACATTGTGTAGAGGTGATTTGTTATCAGGCAAGCAAGTGCCAATCGCATGATCTATGCTGAGACATTTGAACAAGTGATTTCAATTTAATCTCTTAATAGAGTAGTCCTAACAGACTATATAAAATCCTTCAATAGGGTGCTTACTTAATTGTAAGTTGAAGTCCTCTAACTAGACACACTTCTAACAGGGTGTTGAAATCCTCTAACAAGGTGGGACTTAATAGTCTTTGTAAGCTTTTAATAGGGAAAAACATGATTCATGGTCAAAACATTGTAACCTTTATTGGATACACTTTATTGTTGTAGTAGTGAAGATTTGTGGGTGTCATCCCCACCCCAGTTTTACCTTCTCACTTGGAGGGTTTCTGGGTAATCATATCTAGTGTTATGTGTGTGATTGATTATATGTTTACATGATTTAGATGCATATGCTTTACATGTTATCTCAATTTACATATTGAATGCATATGGTGAATGTATGGTAAAAGTTTTATGGGTTCAAGTTCAAACTCTTGATTCAGCCCCCCCTCAGAAGTTTACTTTCTTCCCACTTGTAATTCCAACAATTAGTATTAGAGCCTTGTTCTTCAAAAGAGAAGCTTTTCATATTAGAGGAAATATCTTGAAATGGAAGTCTACAAGCTGGGAAAGACTATTGAGAACCAAGAGATTGAAATACATCTCATACTACATCAACTGAATGAGGCAAGAGAGGAACTAAAGAGATCCTTGAAGAGAAGGAAAGAGATTTCTATTGTAGAGAATGACATACTATACAAAGAGATAGACACCACCAAGCTATTTATAGATGGTAACTGATGAGAGCCAATTATAACCTATTTAATACCATATTTTAATCCATCTCACACACTTTCCTACTTACTTCCATATTCCATTTCCATCCAACTTCATTCTATTTTACCATTTTAACATTGCATATGATTTAATATTAATAATTAGTATTTAATATTGTTTTGGGATTAAAATATGGAAATTTTATTATTGGTTGCTTTTTACTAATCTATATTGTTGTAGCATGTTGATTATAAGTTGCAAATCTTCCTGTAGCTCTTTCACCGAGACAAAGCTCCATCAACTTTGAAATAGACACATTTGTTGCAAATATCATCCACAATACATGAATACGTAGAGATGGCATTAAGAAAATTTACGTGGATACATGTTGAAACATCACGATGCTCTCCACCTCATGTTATTTCTAAAAAGAACTTCATACATCGAGAGAACACTCATGGTGAGTTACATGCCAACAAATGGAAACAAATGTGGCTAACCATGACCAATTTTTTGCCAGGAATAGTATAAAAACAAAAGAAATATCTCTCAACTGAATTCTTACTTGGACAACAAGAATCCAACCAAGCATAAGAGGTTATTGCTGCCAAGGAGATGAGATAGTATAGTCTCACGTGAAAATCAAGACCACTAAACTCCAAACCGTTTCTAATCCATATTGTTGCAAATTGTTTTTGTTGAAGACAATGTTTCTTGTTGGAATAGTAACAAATGTTGCCTATTCTTTGCATGAGATTGAGATTTGTTATATTATTACATAGTTGTTATTGTTTGTATGGTACATATCATTAAAATAGCTGTAAAAGTTGTTGCAACTGCATATATATAAGTAGCTCAATACATATCGAAATGTATTATTCTCCTTCTGTGAAATTTGGGAATGAAATAAAAAGCTCTGTTGATTAATCCAACGTAGACCATCAAAGCTTCTTCAACTCACCTTGTAGACTAGAGAAAGGGCCTGCTCTTGGAATGGCCGGTGAGGTTGTTAATATTGCAAGTTATTTTGGATTGTTTGGTAAGTGAATTATGTAGCTTAAGTTTGGTGTGCTTGAGTTTCCGTAGAATACTATTTTATTTTAAAATAATAGTTAGTTCATATTAATATGTTTGTAATCTAATTAATATCACAGCTAGGTAAGATGGGTTATCACATAATAACTAGCACATTCTGAATTTGCTATGATATTAAGAGACAAATCAATATAGCAATATCAAATTTATATTAGTAAACTATTATATTATATTAGTTACATGTCTGGTGTTGGTATTGTCTTTAATGCTTATTTTTGTTTCTATTGTTCCTGTCACTAAGAAGTGACAATTCTTGTCGTTGGGATTCATTTAGTTTTTCATAAATTCAATTCATGTACTATAGCTGCATTCATAATTCCCCATCTCATAGCTGACATCCCTTGATAGCATATTGCTCAGATGCTTTTCGCAAGCTTACGCTCTTAGATGGACACGTATAGACTAGCTAAAATTCATTATAAATCATTAATTCTTTATTATTATTTGCCCCAGTGTTGGCCTATCAGTAACTCTAATGAATCTGATGTAGTAGTTAGAGATCTAATGGAAAAGAATATAATCCAAGCTGAGGAAATTAGAAATCTCAAGCTAGAGCAAGAATCACAAGCTATACTACTATTTGAGGTGACTGAACAAAAGAAGAAAACCATGGAAGACAAAGCCATGATTGAAGAAAACAAAATAATTCTAGGAAATAGATTGGAAAAAAGGTCAATAAAGTTGACCAAGATCTCCAACATGCAATTGGATACTCTAAGTCAAATGATGAATGCCAATTATGAACTGAATGTCAAGGACATTGAGATAACTACATTGAAGTTGCAAAATGAACAATTGTAGAGTGACCTAAAAGGAGAAAAAGAATTCACTGAAACTCTCAACAAGCCAAATGAAGCTATCAAATACTTTGAACAACTATTGAGATCCCCTAGATCCAACAAAGATACATCAGGATTGGGCTACACAAGAATTGAAGAAGGAGAATCATCCAAAGTTGTTGAAGAGAGGAACATCAAAAGTAAGAACTCCAAACCTACTTGTACTGCTAATGTGTGTAGAAGCAAGAATGCAAATCATAATGTCAAGCCTAAGAACATGACTCATTGTCATAAGTACAATAAACAAGGTCATCAAGCACATGAATGTAGAACCAAGACCATGAACACACAAAGATTTGAAGGATATTGCTACAACTGTCATAAGTATCAACATAGAGCCTTTGAATGTAGATCTAAATCCATGTGGTCATCAAACAAGCCAACAAAGGTAACAAGCTATAGAAACCTTTATATTTGGGATTACAATACAAGAGATAGCTATTAGTATTGTCAAGAATATAGACATATTCCTAAGAATTGTATTAGAACACACTTTAGTGGTAACTACAAAAGGTGGTTGAGTCAAACTACATGTTGTAGCTTTTTGAAGACTGGTCACATCAGTAAGCATTGTCCAACTAGGTCAAAGGTGCCAAGTTGTGAATTTGATAAAGGCAAAGGTAAGTCAAATGTTGAACACATTAGAGATGAGATGAACAAAACATGGAAAAAGAAGAATGATTGCAACACATCAAATGGAGAAGGAATCACTTCACCCAATGGGTTAGGTGATCACACCTCATCAAACTAAACAATCAAGAGGTATGTGGGATTGATATTCAAGTGTAATATCATACATTAGTTCCAAAAGAGACAGTACTAAAAGGAATACATTAGCATGAATAAAGATGCAAGATGGTAAAAAAAAATTCAAGTTGAAACTTTAGGTTTTTCATGTTGTTGTCGAGCATGAAAAGTTTCATATGTGTGTCGAGTGGAATGCTAGTTGATGTAGAGCTGCCAGACTATCTAGTTGATGAAAAAATCATAGTAGCTGTCGAGTGATGGAAATATCAATAGATGCCAAGTGATTCTAAAATTGGTTGATGCCAAGCTTATAGCTATGTAAGCACTAAGCATTAAATGCAAGGTTTTCGAAGGGTATATGATCGATTTCTACTCATTATTCATCATTTCAAATTCGAGCAAGAGTGAGCAGAGTGGAAGGCAATTTAGAAACCTATTCAAAGAATTTGCAAAGAATTTGATAGCGATCTCACACTAGTTATTTGGATTTCACAAGGTATTTATCATAAGATGAGCTATGTAGTTTACTTTTGCACAAACCCTAGTTTGACAAAATAACATATAGTTCAAAAAATGTAGAAGGGAAAGAGGTTTTGAATGTCCAACTTGTCAGTAATGAAGTAAAATAACCTATATTTAAGGCCATTCCTAACATTGCATATAAACAAGATCCTTCTGGTGCTTTGTCAATTATCCTGCCAAACATTATTATGGTGCAAGATGTAAGGAAGTCCTATAATTGCAAAATCAGAGGTATAGGAGATATGGAAATCAAAGAAGCATATGGTAGGTTATGTGAAAATGGTGTTATGAAGGAAGAGTATAAAATCATTGAGAAGAAAGGTTTAACACGAGCCCTAGATTTTCCTAGTGTATTTAAAACTGAATGGATTAGAATTGTGTTGAGCTAAATACATGATGGAACTTTATGGCTAAAGGGTGGACCGATTAAGATTACTAAAATAATAATTCACATGGTTACTAGCTACCCAATCCTAGATTGGCCCAAGAATCTAAGGAGTGATTCCAAGGAAGTAATAGAGAAAAACACTGGAGCAAAATGGAATAAGAGAGGCATGACAATAGATACTATTACTGATCTACTGCTAAACTTTTCTGTTAGGGTAATCTCTCATAAATTCTACCAATCTAGTAGATTGAATAGTGTACCCTACATTGCTATGGATGTTGACTACAAGATTGTGAAGAAAGATCATACTTATGATCTGGCCGAGCTTCAATTACAACAACTGATGGAAAATCTTGGAGCTATTAGAAAGACCAAGAGTGCTCAATGCAAATTTGGTTAAATTGTAGTTTTCATATTCTTTTATGTGTAGAATACATTTCCCTCTTTTGGTACTGTAGGATGGAAGACCAATAGGTCAATAGTTGTCTAGATCAATGATTTCACTGAACAAATCAGAGAAAACTTTGAAACTTTGATGACAAGTTATTTTGAAGATTTTAAGAAATTGATGAAAGAAAGAATGAGGATCCCAGTTTCTTTGGTTGGGCAACATTATAATGATATATGTTTTCTGGTTGATGTTGATTACACCTTTGTGCAAGTTGCCACACCAAGGGTTAGATGGTTAAGGCCACTTAGGTATGAAATTAATGTTGATGAAGCTTCAATAACCATCACAACACTACTAGCAGAGGAAATTGATAAAAGTGCAAAGATATTTGGAAACTATGAAATGGTAAAATCAAAGATTACCATGGAGTTGAAAACTGCCTCCACACTCAAGAAGAAAGATAAGTTGGTCAAGAAGCTAAATGCTAGATTTAGAGAAGGTGTAGATGAGGAAGATGAGGAAGAAGATGAAGAGGATGAAGAGGAAGAACAAGCACAAGCACAAGAACCTCTTGCATTGAATCAATGCATGGGAGAGGATAAGGAAGAGGAGGAAACAGAAAGTGTTGAGGAAGAAGAAGCCAAGGAAGCACCTACTCATGCTGAGCCAAAGAAAAGGAAAGCTAAGGCACAACCAGTGGCTAAGGAAAAGAAGATTGTCAAACCTAGCCAAGCCAAGTCGAGTGCACCTACCACTAGAGCAAGCACACAAGCAACAACTTAGAAGGCCAAGGAGAAGTCCAAGCAAATAGAGCAAGGTGGCCAAGTACAAAAGAAACAAAGAAGAAAATATGTTGCACAACCTGATTTAGATGAAGAAAGGACTGAATCAGATGATATACGCCAATTCAAAGTGGTAAGTCACAAACCACTCTCTCATATTGAAAATTTGTGTGAAACATTGTCAAGAATAATGCATATTTATCTGGTTTAAAGCATATTGATTTTGATAAACTTGGGAAAGAAGAAAAGAATCAAGTGGAAGAGGCATCATATGCCATGATGTCTAAATTTAAGAACACTCCACTAGAATTTTCCAACTTAGTTCCCAAGAAACTATATGACTTAGTTGAGAAAAAATGACATTATTGTTCAAATTTGGAAAAAAAATAAGGGAAACTACTTTAGCCCAAGTAATTCCAAAATTGATAAAAGGGAATATTGCTAAGGCTAATAAGAAATATGGAGTTAGGTTTACACCTAAATATAGAGCCTTCAGCATTCTTCAAAATAATATTGAAGATGTGGTCAAGAAATCAACCCAAATATGGAAACTTATATGTGGGTTGACCACTGTGAAACAAGGAGAAGTTGATCCTTTTGAGGGTAAAGATGATGATAAGGATGTAGATGACAAAGATGATAAATAGGAAAATAATGATAAGAAAGATGACACAGTTGAGGAGGAAATTGAAAATCAAACTGACGACAAGGCAACAGTTCAATAGTAGCAAGATGAATAGAGTCTGCAAGACATACAAGTGCCAAGTGTTAGTCCTCCTCATGATATAGTCAAGTCTACTAAAACTATTATTGTTAAGGATGTCTCTAATCTTTCAGCTTAGAACATCAATCCCTTGATTGCAGAAGACTAAAAGAAGATATTGGACCAATCTACACTTCAAGAAAAACTCTGTGAAAATCTAGTTTTTGTTAGTATAGATGAGCTCCAAAAGGTAGTAACCAATGTCACAAGGGAAAAGGTGAATCCAAAAGAACCACCTTTTGTCATCCCTTTAGTTACTTAAGTAAAAAATTTGAATCAAACAATAACAAATACATCTACTAAGGTTGATACACATGGTAAAATTGACACAGTTGAATAGAAGTAGATGACAAAAGAAGAGAGAGACATTACTGCTAGACATCAAGAAGCAGGATAGATAGATTCATTTGTACCTAAAGCACAAGGACAAGGTGCTAGTCATGTCATTGTGATAAACAAGAGCAAATTTGAACCGACTGAGGAAATACCAAAAGTGTAGGAACAAGAGGCCATCAAAGCATAGGTAACCCTACCAACATCTGGTACTCCTTCTACATAGACTGTTTAGAAGCCGAGCATAGAAGCTATACCATTGCAAATCTCAGTACTCAGCTCTAACTCTTCAAAAGTTGAAAATGTAATTTGCTATGGAGATATCACTCTTGATTAAGAGATTGTTATACCCAATTTTGATTATGATACAATGACATTAGACCAAATAGGCATTTTGCAACAAGCCTTAGAGAAGAAAAAACATTAAGAAATGCCTAGGAGAGAACACAGGCAGAAGTGAGCACTTTAAGACATTAAAGATATCTTTTTGGATGCATTTAGTCTACCAACTCTTGAAGAGACCAAGCCACTACTAGAACAACTGTCAGATATAGTGGAAAAGGTCAATAATGAAGACATTGATACTAATGCTAAACTCTTAGAATGGTCTAAAAAAAAAATCCAGAGCAAGGTAAATGAAAAGATATTTGGTGATGTAGCACTCACTCAAGTTGCATTGGCAACAAAGGTTGAGGATGTGAAGAAGGTACTTCAAAATATATTCTCATTATACACAAAATTGTGTGAACCTACACTCTTCACCCAAGAGACTAGACATCATATTCTGAGCTTGGAGAGAAATCTCAACATATTAGGTACAAGGTTACCTCAAAACCCTACTTAGAGTGAGAAGCATTTTCATACATTGCTTCAAACATAAAGTCAATTAGCCATGTTAACGATAGAAGAGGCTAGTATAAGAGCCAAATTGACATGTATACAAGCATCCCTTACCCCACATATGGAGATATTGCACAACGAACTAGGTTATGCCGAGACTCTATTGAAGAAAGAACCCAATCTTTCTACTCTAGATGGCCTAATACACCTTGCTGTTGAGCTTGCAATCTAGATCAAGTCATTCGATATTGCATGTGAAAACTGGGATGCAACTCTTAAAATCATAATGGAAGTTCAAAAATATTTTTTGGACAAACACACTATACATGTATAGCCCATTTGACATAAGTGTCAAAAAGGGGGAGAAATATCCATAGGGGAAATATAACATTGGGGGAGATATAATATAGAGAGATATAAGATAGGGGAGAATAAAAGAAAGGAAGAGAAATAAAAAAGGGGAGCCTAGTAGCAGAATTATATCATTGGGGTGATATGCACTTTTTTGGAGATTCATTTTTGAGGAAAGTAGTAAACAGATACAGATATTAGCTATGACAGAGCATATCAGATGAAAGAGTATCAGATACAACACATTGAAGTAAGAGAGGAGCATAGATTTTGGATACAAAATAGATACATTAACTCAGGGGGAGTTATCAATTTTGAGGTATATAGGTTATTGCAAAATTTTGAAATTTTGAAGTTTTGTATATAAGCTGAGTCATGGATGTGTTATGCTTGAGAAGTTAAAGATAATAATTATATATTTAAGTGTTTTTGACACTCATGTCAAAGGGGGAGATTGTTGATCTCAAATTGGTTTTGACAAGTGAGTGTCAACACACTTAAGTCATTTACTTAGTTCATATCGAACCAGTAATACATGTCGAGAAAAACATGTAAATATTAGACCATGCTGAGTTGCAATGAGTGCCGAGTCACTCTAGTGCCAAGTATATAGACCATGCCGAGCGATTCAAGTGTTGAGTAAATAGTGGATGCCGAGCAATACAGGTGTCTAGTCAGAAGAAAAAATATAACGTATGCCGAGCATCAATGACTTCATATGCTGAGTGACACAATTTGGACATATTTGTTTGAAATGGTACAAACAACTATGTAAACCATTTCTAAGCCAACTTAAGGATAGATTACAATATTTTGGAGATAAGGACAAATCTATGTGCAGATTCCCTATGCAAATACATGAAAACAATTAGAAAATGGGAAGGTTTAAGTGACAAAATGGATGAATCTTAGCCGTAGATTCATACCTAACCCTAAGCCACCTAAGTCTTCTTAAGGAGGAGTAAGCCCTAACCTCTTTACAGTATACAAGGGGTGAATGATCAAATTGGAAGAGTGAACAAGATAGTTTGCAAAACATTCAAGGTGACTTAGTAGTAAGAGTAAATTGTAGAATTAGTTAGAGAATAGAGAAGGCTACAACATTAGAGACATCAAATTGTGAAGGATCAATTGGACATTGTGTAAAGGTGATCTATTATTAGGCAAGCAAGTGCCAATTGGAGGATCTATGCCGAGACATTTAACATGTGATTTTAGTTAAATCTCTTAACAGAGTAGTCCTAACATGCTATATAAAATCTTTTTAATAGGGTACTTACTTGTAAGTTGAAGTCCTCTAACCAGGCACACTTCTAAGAGGGTGTTGAAATCCTCTAACAAGGTGGGACTTAATAGTCTTTGTAAGCCTTTAATAGGCCAGGCCTTTCATAGGACAGACCATGATTCATAATCAAAACATTGTAACCTTCATTGGATACACTTTATTGCTATAGTAGTGAAGATTTGTGGGTGTCATGCCCACCCCAATTTTACCTTCTCACTTGGAGGGTTTTTGGGTAATCATATATGGTGTTATGTGTGTGATTGATTACATGTTTACATGATTTAGATGCATATGCTTTACATGTTATCTCACTTTACATATTGAATGCATATGGTGAATCTATGGTAAAAGTTTTATGGGTTCAAGTTTAAACTCTTGATTCACCTCCTCCCTCTTAGAAGTTTACTTTCTTCCCACTTGTAATTCCAACAAAATGGTATTTCGGTAAAATCAATGGTGCTTACCCAAATCATGGTCTACTAATTTCTCTACTTTTAGAACTATGTTAATGTTTAATGTTAGTGCCACTTAGTCCAAACATACTTTGTATCACTAGTGAATTGTGATCTACATTTTTTAAAAAATTATTTCAATGTAAATAACAATATTTGGGTGAGTGCACCAAGTTGGTGTACAAAAAGGTGGACACCCACAAAAAAAAGAGCAAAAATCTCAATAACCCAATTAGGTTATTGAAAAGTGAAATGTGGGCCAGGCTTGGTATCCAAACCTGACCATTATAATTTGAAAAAATTGATTGGGTTATTAATGTAAAAATCAATCAAGTTATTGAATGTAAAACTTGAACAGGTTTTTAAAATTATGCTTCTTTAAAGTTGATCGAGTTTTAAGAAGTATATTATTTTTCCTGGTGCCCATGTTTGAGGGCATTTTTATACCCTCAAATGGTAGCAATGACGTGGAGTGCGAAGGATAAGGTCAGAACCTGACCAAGTTTGGGAGAAAAATATATTTTTTATTGTATTTTCATCCATGCACCCCATAAATGAGGTAGGTCTTATTCTTTTCGTCTTTTATGTATTTTTCCATCAAATCTTGTAATGTGGTTTTATAATTTATAAGTTTTATATTTATTTTTTGAATTTTTTAATATAGATGCGTCAAGGAATCCAAGAAAATGAGGGAGAGGTGAAAGACCACCCCCTATACAATCAAACCCTCCACCCATCGTGACACAACCATAAAAAAACTCCACCCATTGTGACACAACCACAAAACCCTCCACCCATAGTGACACAACTACAAAACCCTCCACTTAGTGTTCCTATTTAACAACCACCACCTCCTATGAAACCTCTGTGCATATATTTACATCATTTAACTATTACAAAAGAGGACCTCATAAATTTCCTTACACAAAATAGTGCTAACATTACCCAAATGGTCAATAAATTGCAATCATCCACACTTTCTCACCAATCAACCCTAGTGAATACACTTGAAATGACCCAAAATGCGAATGATGTGTCTAGGGAGGTTATGAAATTGGGTACATGGAGGGATAAGTGTCATGCATTTTATGCCGATGGGTTATCATATCAACAAATGAAAGATAAAGACATAAAGAAAGGTACTATATGTTCTCTTTTCAGTGATCCTATATTTGGCAACTCCCTATTACACACAACCAAATTTTTTCCTATTCATTGGTGCACTCATACTAGAATGAGATCATGTTTTTAGGATAGGTGGTATATGGTATTTGACCTATCACCATGTAATAATTATGAAATGCCTCTATATTTTTTGAGAAAGCTATATTGTGAGTTCATCCTTTGTGAGAAGCCAAATTACTTTGACATCCATGAGTTCCAAGGTAGAGGGAGTGGCTTTGTGTAGGATAGACCTGGGGCTTGTAAGGTTGTACAAAAACATGAGAGGAGACATACATCACAAAAAACCATGCCTCATGTTGTGCTCCCATCAATTATAAAGGAGTATATTGATTTATAGACTCTTCATGCGATTGCATCATTGACAAATGTTATCATTGAGAATGAATCATAGTTAGGTGGTTTTCCTTCACCTATGGAACCTCAACTATCATCAAATGCATCTTTAGGGTCATCAAAACTTGCAAAAACTCCATCATCATCACATATGGCACCTCGGTCATGACAACCTACAGAAGTTTTGTCAGCATCACCTACACCACTAGTGTCATCTCTGCTTGTGTCACCTGCACCACTAGTGTTATCTCCACTTGTGTCACCCACACCACCAGTGTCATCCTTGCTTGTGCCACCTACATCATCATCATGTACATCATTACAGTCTTCAGGGCCTAATAATTTTTTTTAAAAACTATCAACACATGTGTAATGGGATGGATATCGAGACTTCTCAAGATGGAGTTTCATCTCATCCATGTGTACATTACGAGAATAATTGTTATTCATATTGAGGTGGGAATTTCACACTCACAAATGATTTGATGATGATGGTCTTTGATGAACATGAGACATAGTTTTTTTTGTTTGAGTTTTGACATGATATTATTTAATCATTTAAATATCATAAAAATAATTTTTTTAAATTTATAGACCACTCTAGATTGATATGTGAACAATATGTAATGTAGGGTGCAACAAGCGATACAAGAACACCACAAAGTACTCATTCTACTAGAGGTATGAGGCTAGGAGAAATAACACTTGAGGTAAAGTTTTTAAAATATTCTTAAAAGTACAATAATACATTGGCTTTTAAATATTGTTTCTTAATTGGTATGACACTAACAACACAAAGTTTCCTAAATGTTGTTTCTTAATTATTTTCCAATGAACACATAGCCTCTAAGAAGTCTTGAAATCAAGCCAATAGAATATCCATGTCCAAGTTAAGTTGATGAGGACATCTCATCTACATCATGTGAAGTTGGTAGCATGTTGAAACCTTTCCATCTCCCGCACTCATCATTCCTCTTCCATGTCCCATAACTATCATCCCTCTTTCATCCAACCCAATTATAGATCCTCTTCCATCTCCTACCATCATTTAAACCCCTCTTATAAATCCTCTTCCATCTCCTACCATCATTGAAACCCTCCCATTCATCAAATCCATCCAATTCTCATCCACATCTCTTGCTCCTAGCATTACCCATACCCCATCTAATGAACCTCATGAGTTTTGACATGATATTATTTAATAACCTAAATATCATAAAAGTAAATATATTTTTATTTTATGGAACACTTTAGATTGATATGTTCAAACAATATACAATGCAAGGTGTAGAAAGTGGTATGAGAACACCACATAGTACTCATTCTGCTAGAGCTGCAAGGCTAGGAGAAAGAACACCTGAGGTAAAGTTTTTAAAATATTCTTAAAAGTACAATAATACATTAGCTTTGAAATATTTTTTCTTAATTTGTATGATATTAACAACACAAAGTTCTGTAAATGTTGTTTATTGATTTTTTTACAATGAACACCCACTCTCTAAGAAGTCTTACAAGGAAGGCAATAAAATATCCATGTCCAAGTTAAGTTGATGAGGACATCTCATCTAATTACATCTTGTGAAGTTGCTAGCATACTGAAACCTTTCCATCTCCTGCACTCATCTTTCCTCTTCCATGTCCCATAACTATCATCGTTCTTTCATCCAACCTGCTTATAGATCCTCTTTCATCTCCTACTATCATTGAAACCCTCCCAAATTCATCAAATGCTCATGAGTTCATCCTCCAAATACCCATTCACATCGAAGAACCTCCATATCACATAGGGTGTCTTGTAGGAGTGTGGAGACCATGAATTTCCACTTTTATTTCTTGACAAGGTGCCAAAAGTTTATTCACATCTCTCTTTTCTATCTCTGTCTCTTTGTTTTCAATTTAGGCCTTGTAGCCTTTTTGAGCCCCAAATTTTCCTATCTTTCAACTATCCTTCCAATATTGTCCTTCAATTCCTTCTTGTGTCTTCTTGCCCTATTATGTATTGAAAATAATTATTCAATTGTATGTTTTCTTTGATGTTACATAAAATGTCAAGCCTTTACCGAGCAGTCAGCGATAGCTGAGCTCACTCGACACTAGTCCATTTTCCCTTATTTTTTGACCAAAGGCCATATTGGCCTATGATTTCATCTTTTTTTTTTGTTTTTATCCCTGCGTTGGTCAAAATTTTGACCAAATGAGGGTTTTATGCCCAAGTTGGTCAAAATTTTAACCAAATTATGTTTTCCTAAGTTGGTCAAAATTTTGACCAACTTAAGTTCATGAAATGAAAAGAAAAAATAATATGTTATGTTTCTGCTAATAAATCTACCACTTGAAAGCATTATTTTGATAGACATATTTTGAGGTGGGAGTTGGAGGAAGGTACTCATTCAACTGTGAATTCCATTGATTCAGGAACTTCTTTTCTTTTATTGAAAACCTTTATGCATATATCTATCTTGGAAAGGAATATGAAAATGAAATCGTGCAAGTTATTCTAGAATTTGTTTTCTTTGTTTCTCTTACATATCTTAGATAGAGTAATTGTGTACTTTTTTCTCTTCCCTAGCCGCTTATACAAAATACACTTTAGGAAAGATAGGGAATTATACCTAAATTGAACCAAAAAAAAAAAACCAAAACCCTCTATTCTTTGGCAATTTGAAGCAAAACAATTTATGTATTTCATCCTAAGTTTAAATTAGGATTGTGATTTGATAATTAATAGGCTTTATTAATTTTTTTCCCCAAGTACAATGGTCAACATTGGATAAATTTTTAAGGAAGTCTAAGCAAACTATTAAAGTTTGATAAAAAAATTTAGAACTTTAGAGGAATATGCCCAAAAAATAGTGTCATATGATATTTTTTGAGATTTTAAATAAGATTGCATATGACATTTGGTATTTTACCTTCTCTAATTGATAAACAAGATTGTCAGTTTATATGAACTCTATACTTTATTTATTTTGAACACCCAAATCATAACTAGTGTCAAGTTATAACCTTGCGGCTATAGAAATATGCTAAGGACATAAACATATCTTATTTATAGTTTAGAGTTTCTTACTCACAGCTTAAACTCCCCTTTTTAATTGGATATTACTGTACATCTTTTTTTATTTTAAAATGCCACATTTCTTCAATATATTTGAATTATAAAGTTTTACTACTTTTTATCTTGTATTCAAATGTTACATCTCAAATGTTTTCATCTTGTATTGTGAATCATTCAACTATTTACCATCTTTTTTGCTGTCATATTGTGTTGGTTTCTTGGTATGGAGTTAACTTTTTCTTGCAATTAGCTGAATTGGGCAATGTATGATTTTATATATTTCTTGGTATGGATTTTTCTCTCTTGATTTTCTACTGGTAAAAGATTTGGGTCATGGCTAATTTTTTCCTTCTCTAGGGTTTTTATAATTTGTTGAAGAGCTATGATTTTGTTGAGCTATGAAGAGTTATCTATATCAGTCATGACTTCAAAACCCCTTGTTAAGACATGATAAAGGTACTTGGGCTAATTCTAGTATTGAAAGAAGATTTTGTACAGCTTCTATAGATCAATAAAGAATTGAATTTGGAATTTATCTCGTGTAGGTGAGAGGTATGGCTTTTATATTTTGTGCATGGATTTGGATGACTGTGACTATAGAAACTAAGATCTATATTTAAAAAATCTGACCACAATACTATTTCTTGTGCAGGATACCAAGAGTGTACAAGATACACATATACCTATATCAATAATGTGATTGTTGATGCCGGAAGGTATGTGCTTCTTTTCCATTATTACAATATTGATTGCTATCTTGAAAAATGATTTACATAAATGATATTTTACTTTATATTGTCCATATTATTGAATATGGTTATAGTTATTAAATAATTCCCCCTATTTCAATGTGAATTAATAAAAAATCACTCTTAAATAAATCTTTTATAATATGAGGACTTGTGTCTATCATATATGGTGTGAAATATGGAGCCATTTCCTCATATTCTGGCACATGTGGTTGGGTTGTTGATCCCTCTACATTGGTTGGCTGAATAAAAATGTAAAAAAAATATGGAATGTATACTATCTGCAATAAGTTTTTAACAATTAAATTGTAAACTAATGCAATAGTGAACAATAGCATGTGTGACATATTGCAAATGGTTCAATGCCTATTTAGTCACTAAACTCATAGTCACTCAAATCTTTATTATGGGAAATACTTTGAATTCCAATTATGAATCTTTGACTCCTTAAAATGCAATAGATGATTTTTAATTTTTCTATTGATACCTTTGTGGTATGTTATGGCATGACTATGCTTGATGTCATTTTATAAATTGCTTGTTGCTCATTGGTAGAGAATGCTATGGTCATATTCTATTAAGTTAAAACAAAACTTACAATGTTGGTTATAGATTAAAACATGGCTTCCCTCCTATGAAATCTGAACATCTTCATGTATAGAAAACAATGCATCAAAAATCACTTTATACAATTTAGAAAAAGTTGTGCTTCTATTTTTGTTTGTAATTAAGTAATTGATTGTACACCAATTTAAAGGATTTGAAAAATTAAGTGCACATAGCTCTTGTTTAGGTATGCTTATCATTTGAGCCTGTTCTTCTGAGCTTGTGGTATACAATGAATACTAAATGGATTTACATGATTATGTTTAAGATTGTCATGTACTTGCACATTATTAGTACCTAGAATTCTCGTTAAATTGTGAATTTTATTATTTAACTTTATGGGTGCTTGATGATAATTCCCTTGTATAAAAATTGCTATTTGTTTTTATTACAACTTCTACATTAACATGGGTTGATAGTGTATAGAATACTCTGCTTGGTTAATAGGAATTAAATGTAATCTCACTTTTGTTAGAATAGACAAGGAAGAACACCATGCTTAATGATATATACTTCAATACATGCAATGAATGTATATATACATCTTCAAGAATTACATACTCTTAAAGGTTTTCACCCTTTTATTAAAGGTTGGGCCCTTGACATTGTGTAGTCCACATAGGTTGTTCATAATGAGTTGTATACGCTTCTTCAACATGTTTCCATTATAAGGTGCAACAAGAGTTGTTATCGATATGATTTAACTATGATAGGAAGTGGTTGTTAATCTCACATCTTTACAAACTTGCTCCATTACTTTTGTTGGACCAAGGAAAACATCAAGGTCTACAAATCCTAATTCAAAAATGTCCAGTCAAACTAGTCTAATCTTGATAAATATGAATCTAGTTCTTCCATGTTTGAAAGGAATCTAGTTCTTCTATATTATGACAGCTAAAGAGAAAGCTCTTTTAGGACAACAAATTCTAACATTACATTCTAGATTTTTGATTTTCTATAGGGTATATGCACCATAAACATTATACTTTGGATTTTATATAGGGTATCTACAATACAAATAGGTAATATGTTTCCTGATCTAAATATTCATGTGTTGATATCTTATAGTTTGGTTTTATAGTGTGGGTAAATACACATTTTCAACAATACTTTATCCTTTTCTCTGTGACTAGCAACTTACAATCTTGACATTCATTTCATGCATCATAAAATTTATTTTTCCTACCGATGTTTACTAAGCTGGGTAATAAAATTCAATAATATCTATCATAGAGGAGTTTTATCTAGTCCCTAGACTATAGTCTCTTTTGTTTTCTTCCTAGGTTCCATCTTATCTCTTTATCAAAATAACAAATTATTGAAAAAAGGGTACGAATGATCAACTTATTGGTTTTCTTGTCATCCACAACCTTGCAAGCCCCAAAATCTCCTTGGCTTTATCCACCATTTTTCATCCTTAACTCTCTTAATCTATGTTCCATCTATGAACTTGTTGCAACCTTCTCTACTCCATAAGTGGAAATATTACTTTAAAAAATTCCCATGTACATTTCTGAGAAAAAAAATCATTAAATTAATTAAATCACTCGTGTAAAATATATCTTCATAAAACTAGTTGACACCTCATTAAATTCATTAATGATAGGGTATAATTATTTGCTATGCTTAAATCACTTTTTTCTATTCTACAAGTCAATTGGAAAAAAGCATTCTATTGATTTTCTTGTAATTAAGAATCTAGCATCCTACTTGTAGGTTTATGTTGTCCTCTATCTACTTTCTATTCTAGGAATAGCAGCTTCAGGTGCCACGGTTGGATATGTAGGTGTTGAATTCATAATTTCTTTTAAATATGCTTTAAAAAAATAAATTTAAAGATGATTTTACATATGGATCAAAAATAGGAAAGTTCTTATTCACAAAGAAAATCGATCATATTTTGTCACATTGAACAACATTATGGATCATTTCATTGATTTTCTGCTCATCAAAGTTGTCATCGGATGGAATTTGTCAACTTTAATTCCTCAATAGGAAGAGAGATGGAACAAAAGCTGGAGGGTAGGAAATTTGATTATATCACTTTTCTAGTTTGGGGCAACTTTTCTTGGTTGTTATTTTTTATCATTCTCTTGTAATGACTAAAATCTCCACCATTTGAGGCAAAACAAATCATCATATAACTACTCAATAAAACCAATGACATCATTTTTGCTTTTACTACTAACTGCTAAGTGATCATTCTATGAGGTGCTACCACAATTCTATAAACTATGAGCTATACTATTCAAGATCTCAAAGATTGTGATTGGCTTATCTGGTTCTCGAAGGTGAAAGGATTGTGTAGTTTCAGTAACATAAACATCAATCTAGATCTATTGAAGACATGGTTTGATCATAATTAACTCAAATCTATAAGATGGTCATAAAACTTAGAACAATGAATAGATTTTTGAGTCACTAGTGTCAAATTTCAAGGTTACAATAGTATTGTTTTGTAATAGATCTCAGTAAATTTTGATGGTGTTTGCATGTGAGAAGGCAAAATTGACATCAAGCATCAGTAGAAAGCTTAACTTAAGCTAGTGCAACAATTTTGCTTAAGCCTAGCAAAAGTGTACAACTTCTATAACCTGTTGTTATAACACAAGAACTTGTTAAAATATAAAAATGTTCATGCACCTTTTAATTGACATCCGTATTATAAAATGTATAATTAAAATGTAGTCATTTGGTAGATGCAAGTTGTGTATCATCTTTTGAATCCAAATTATTCATGTCAATCTTTGCAGTTTAATAATGACTCGCGTAATTTGAGAGAATTCTTGTATTTTAATTTAGAAACCTCAAAAGAATGTTAATTTAGAATTTTTTAAATTTTTTTAAAAATATATTTATAAAACTCAATGCATGTCAATGTCTCCTATCATATTTTAAGGCATAGGCATAATGGAATTGATGGGTTCAGATTCCAAATCTATGCACATATTGATTTAGAATGTCCCAATTTAGCTAAGTTTGTAATTAAAATTAATTTATAATGGATATCTCCTTGCACTTAAAATACAATGCATCACCTGCTAGATTTGGATTGTAGGCTCTTTTAGGAAACAATAAGACCTCACAAACATTAGTTTGGTTATTGCTTTTTTTCTATGGATAACAACTTTTCAACACATAAATTTACCATAACTCAATAATTGTTGGTATGTTCCTTTTGAAGAATGACCTTGTCCACAAGAATGAATTCACTATTGCATTAAGAAATATTGGCAAGAAGCCTAATGGTAGCTTTCCAAGTAGGTAGCTTATTATAAGTAGTTAAATTTATTTTTAAAATCTTTTTACTTATTTATTACATTAGTAGGTGTTTCATTTTTGTGATTTTAGAGTTTTACAACAAAAAAATTATTAAGACAAACATTATTATGTTTGATGTGGTTTTCTTTTAGTGCATGTTGATATAGAGAGACGTGGTAAGAAACTATCAAACAATTAATTGGAGAAGGAATACAAAGAGTGGTTGAAAGCGATACATGGGCGTTATGACAAAGAGGCAAAATGTTGTAATGAGTAGGCAGTGTTGATTTTGACATTTCACAAAAAGGTAAGATGATGCATGCAAGTATTGAATATTGGTCCTTTATGTTGTCTTGCATAGATTTCACAAATCTTTCTGTATGTTAGTCTTTCTTGGTAACAAAAAGGCACAGTTAATTCATATTGATGTTTCGTTAGAGGACACCATTGATGGTGCCATCCAACTTCTTGAGTGTGATATTTATGAAAGATGTCACATATATCTTTATGATATCTAGGATCCATGACTATTAAGAAAACCATTATCAAATTGATCATATAGATTAAAATACTCTAAAATATGTTAACTGTAAAATCTGATCATCAGGGCTTCTATTAATATTTTAATCATTGATGTTTTACAAATACTATGATGGGACTCTATTTATTCTTCCCTCAGAGATAATTGTAATGTCCCCAATTCAAGACAACAACTTATTAACATAATGTATCATGCCTATAGTATAAGTTTGGAAATCACCACCAGTTGTATTGGTAGCCAGAACCAACACAAACCAATTATCTTTAGAAGTAACCCCAGTTGACACAATTTTTTCGTCATTCACATACTGAAGATATTTTGAATGCGTATAATTATGAAATGATATCTTTGAATCTAAACCAAGAACACAATCTAGAATAACTACTCCATCTTTGGTACCAAATATACATACTTGGCCTTTGAATTGATCTGCTAACTGCTCTGCCAAACAAGTGACATTTTCATTTTTGGTCAAAACAAGTTGCTTCATGTCTTGCCCAAACTTGTTAATGTTAACCAATAATTCCTCTAACAAATCTGCAATGAAAAATGAAATTATTGTTAAAAATATTGTATAATAGAACCATCATTGACATATGGTTTTCTTTCTTAATTTTAGCTTAGGATTTTTTGCCAAGAAAAAATAGGAATTAACTAGATAAAATCAACAACAACCACATAGATTTACATAATTGTTAGACCTCCTTGGTTTGAAGAGATGGATTTCATTGGCTAACACTATTAGTCAACAATGAGGATAGTGTGAGGAGCCATTAAGATAGACTTAAATTAGGGGAATTACATCAATCATAAGATAGGCTTAAATTATTGTAGTTGTAGGCTCAAACTAAATTAGAGTAATAGTACTCATAAGGTAGCCTAAAACTATTGCAGCTCTAGATTTCATCTCAGGTTTGACCCATGCTCACCCCCCTCATTGCTATTATCATATTATTATATACTGTAATATATATGACACATTTTTTATAAAATAAATGAATGTGATCTTGACTTCTAATATTCTTGTTACTTGTGGCTATCGAACCTTACAGTTAAATACTATAGGTTTATGTGGTGTGCAAAGTGACCGTGTTTTTAATGAAAACTGCGAGTTTGAAAGTTATTAAATGCAAGGAATAGATCAAACTTTTTCTAGTAAAAATCTAAAACTTGATCACTAAGATTGGTAACATTGTGATCTTTTGAGAATATTATACTATATCTCCAATAGGGTTGATTTGAGGAAAATTTCAAATACAATTTATGTTTATGTTCTTTGAAATATTAAATTTTTTTGTATAAGTATTGCTAGCATAAAATAACTTTTTTATCATTTTAAAATTCCTTTAGTGGTAGCCCTTTGAAATAAATGGTGCATGGCTTCTGATTTCAAAATGGAACCCAAAAGTTGTATCTGCCCATTTCTGTGTATGCTCCGCTACATTTAGTCTGAATATTATTTTAAGTTTTGATTGGTTTATTTATGTTCTAAGAAGCACATGATTAATATTAAAAATGGTACTCTTGTCTTGCTTCATATTATTACTCTATTTTGAATATTTTCCCCCCTATTTTCAAAGTTCAATGATCACTTACTCTACAGGTTTTATAGTGATTCAGAGTCTGAGAAGTATCTAACTTTAGAGAGGGGCAAATTTAGTTATTATGGTTTAAGATTTGAATATTTGGACATAACATCAAGCTCTATATCAAGCTCTATTAAAAGAGGACTGGAAAAAATTTCACAGGGATTGAAGAATATTGGTCGGTCATCGCAAATGGGAGTTTCAAGGGTAGTCTTTCTAGAGGATCTTAAATTTTTAGAGAAGAATAAGATATTTGATCCTCAAGATAAGTTCCTATAGAGGTAGAACAAATTTCTTGTCATAGCCTGTATAATCACAGTATCTGTTGATCCTTTGTTTCGTTATTTTCCTATTATGGATGATGAATCTAGATGTATGGGTATATATAGAAAATTGGCAATTGTTGCTACTATTTTGCGGTCTCACACAGATATCTTGTATTTAGTACATATGGCTCTTTAGTTTTGAACAAATTTCATAGCTCCTTCTTCTAGGGTGTTTGGGAGAGGAGAGCTTGTTATTGATCCGATACAAATTGCAAAGTAGTATCTATCAACATACTTCATCATTGATTTCCTTGTCGTGTTGCCTCTTCCTTAGGTAGTTGAAAATCATACTAAAACTTATGTTTTCTAAAATGATCATTAACATTGACTATTAATGGGAAAAGTTTTACATCTTATTCTTCTTAAAGCATGAGTTTATACATACATGTTGTGAACTAACATTAGAACTATTGCTAGTTTGGTTAATGATGTACTTCTAGAGTTTTGTCAACTTAGTTATAATCTAAATATTAGCTAATAGTTAGCTACATAAATAATAGTGTAATAGCTATTGAAATGAGGATTTACTTTTTCCAATTCATCTTTGAGATGCCTAAGGTTGCCAACTTGGGTATGTGTTCACTTATACTTGATTTTCTTATCTTGGGTTTGCTATGGTTGGGCTTGACTATTCTATATATATGATACATGATAGCAACTAACATGGGAACCACTCTGTAGATCTTGGTTATAGCTACAGTTCAAGTTATTGAACTAGTTTATAAGCTACTCAATAGCTAGTAGTAAGCTACATGGGTATTAGTCTACTTGCTGGCTGGATGAGGTCATGCCTTCCACCAAGTCTTATGATTGAAATGCTCTAAGATACTGCTTTGTGTTCACCAGTGCAACTATTTTAATTTCTGCTGAGTTCAACCATACAGTTGGCATGTATATACCTACCTACATACATATGTACATACATGTATGTATTTATCCTTATAATATATAAAACTATTTAAAATAGTACTACCTACATATATGCACATATATATGTATGTATTTATTCTTACAATATATAAAACTATTTAGAATAGTACTAGTAATACTAAAATAAAAATAAAAATAAAAATATATTAACTGTAACTTTGGTATATAAATTTAAAACACATCAAACAATTATCAATAAATAAATAGATAATTAGGATATATTTTCCAAAACAAGTCAAATTGTGATATTTCTATCAGGATTTGACTGTGTATTTTTTTGAGTCAAACTCATTGACCTATGTTTCATGAGTAGTGATTCACACAAATCCATCTCTCATGAGAATAAATTGATCACTTAACACTCATTGGATCTAGGTGATGCTCATAGAGGTAAAGCACTAGGACTTGACCCATCTTTCATGAGTAGTCTTTTTACTAATTACCTAACGCAAGCTAATATGCAAGAGTAAGTTTTTTAGGAATAATTTATATTGATCAATTTATTACATTTCTATTATTTATAAATTATTAATTTATTGTGATATTGCTATAAGGATTCAACTATGTGGTTTTTCAGTTAAACTTAGATGACCCATGTTTCATGAGTAGTGTTTCACACAAAACCATCTCTCATGAGAATAAATGGAACACTTGCACTTAATGGATCTAGATGATGCTCACAGAGCTAAAACACCCAAACATGACCCATCTTTGATGAGCAGTGCTTTCACTAATTGACTTTGTGAAAGCTACTAGCCTGTAAGAGTATGTTTTGAAGGCATATTATATATTGATAAATTTATTACATTAGTATTATTTATAAATTATTTATTTATTGTGATATTACTATCAAGATTCAACTTTGTAGTTTTTTGAGTTAAACTCATTGACTCATGTTTCATGAGTAGTGGCTCACATGAACCCAACTCTCATGAGGATAAATGGAATAGTTAGTAGTTATTGGATCTAGGTGATGATCATAGAGGTGAAGCACCAAGACTTGACTCATATTTTATGAGTAGTACTTTTAGTAATTACTTTGTGTAAGTTACAAGAGTAAGTTTTGTAGGCAGTTGGACTCGCCTTTTGTGCCTATATCAATGATATCCTAGAGATCCAATTCCACTCCCTCTATCGGTATGAGACATCACTAGAGACAACAATGTAGTTAACACCCTCCTACTACCACTACTGCCTCTACGGGTTACCCCTCTATTATGAGGTTATTCTTTGTTTCTTTGACTTCTTAGCTGTGTTTGGTGTGGTGGGGTTATCATCTTGGTCCTTCCACCCCCTTGAGATTGTTGAGGTTTTTTCTCATTCCTTCTCTCTTTTCTTGGTTGGTTTTTGGTCACTATTTGGTGTTCTTGTTGTTGGGTTTCTTTGTTTCTTTGTTTCCTTGGTCCCTTTGATCTATCTGTGATCACTTGTTGGACACTAATAAAATTTATCTTTATTTTTACAATTTAAAATTTTAGTTTGTTACAAAAATTAAAATATAAATTTTTATTTTTTAATTATAAAGTAGGGAATATGTTGACAAAATGTGTTCATTGATTTTTCATTTTGTGAAATGTAGTGTTAAAATGAACTCCCATAGTCACACAATTAGTGGGGATGAGATGGAAACTCATCCACATAGTGTAAGCCAATCAAAATATGAACATGGGCATGAGGATAAATCCAATGAGGGGAGTGAGCATGGGTTAAACAAGGAGCATGAAGGAATTGAGACTCTAGACTATGAAGGAATTCCTTTCTATTTTAGGGTCTACTCTAGGACTAGACATATTGCTATGCATTATCTTGCAGAATTGAAGAAATCAAAGAAAATAACTTCTTGGTGGTCTAGGGTTTTTGTTCTTTGATACATTTTAATATTAACATTAATGACTAGGACCCGTTGATTTATGAATCTGTCCATATTTACCATGTATTTGAATCTTTTTCTCATATGCCTCTTTGGGTCAGGCTCCCAAATCTTTCCCTTCACCTATGGCTGGATTTGGATCTAGAAGCTATGGGAGATGCCATTGGTGACTTCCAAATGGTGGATTTTAAATCATGGATATATTTTGCATACCACTTACACTCACATCCTTGTGGTGTTTGATTCTTTG
Source organism: Cupressus sempervirens (assembly GCA_028749045.1). Lineage (NCBI taxonomy): Eukaryota > Viridiplantae > Streptophyta > Pinopsida > Cupressales > Cupressaceae > Cupressus > Cupressus sempervirens. The sequence continues at coordinate 149,805,537 of CM053788.1, forward strand.
AAGGGCCTCCTTGAGAAGATCAAACTTGATGCCCCTAATGGTTCGTGGATTCAGACTCTAGATTATGAAGGAATTCCTTTCCATTGTAGGGTTTTCTCTGGAATTGGACATATTGTTGCACATTGTCCTGTATAATTGAGGAAATCAAAGAAAAGATCTTCTTGATGGTCTAGGGCTTTGGTTCAACATCACTCTATCCTTAAAGACTCTACTCTTAAGTATTCATTTGTGGTTACTGATGGTGCCAATAGCTCTACTCTATCTGACTAGGCTTTTGGTCCATTGTTGGATGTGGTTTTTGTGGTAAACCCTACCTCTATGGTTTGGGTTCCTTCCCTACAAAGAATCACCATCCAATAATAACTTCTTCTGGATTCACACGCTAATGAAACTTATACATATTACAATGGTAATCAATATCCACTGCAACCCACTGTATTTTAAAAAATATATAAATCAGATTGATCATAATTTGAACCAATTCTTGAAGGTTTTCCACCTATAATTGGTTGCAATTTTGACCAATCCTTTGGTCATGACCTGGCATCTTGGTCATGGGATAGACTAGAATTGGTCAATATTTTGACCAATGCTTGGAGGTTTTCCACCAAGAATTGGTCAAAATTTTTACCAACCCTTTGGCTGTAACAATGGCATCCTATTCATGGGATAGACCAGAATTGATCTATATTTTGAACAATTATTGGAGCTTTTCCACCAAGAATTGGTCAAAATTTTGACCAACCGTTTGGTCATGACCATGGCATCCTAGTCATGGGATATACCAGAATTGGTCGATATCTTGACCAATGCTTGGAGGTTTTCCAGCTAGAATTGGTCAAACTTTTGAGCAAACTTTTGGTCATGACCATGGCATCTTGGTTGTGGGATAAACCAGAATCGGTCAAAATTATGACCATTTCTTTAGAGGTTTCCACTAGGATTTGGTCAAAATTTTGACCAATGGTGACCAATTAGGCTCATCTAAAATGTAGTCTTTCGACTAAAGATTTGGTCAAAATTTTGACCAATTGGAGGTTTGGTCAAAATTTCAATGACAAAAATTGTGATGCACTACTTGGTTGCAACTTCAACCAACATGAGTCAAAATTTTGACCAACTTTCATCAAAAATTGGGTCAAAATTTACTAGTGTAGGCATTGAAGGTAATTTTCTATATGTGCCGAGCATTCAATTTTGATCAAGTCCAAAGAAAATATTAACTAAGTTTAGTTGGTTAATGAAGCCAAGTTAGTGTTAACCAATTTCAGTCAGTTATCAAAGGAAAGTCAACATGAAGTCTGTATTGACCAAGTTGGGTTGATTAACCACATAACTCTTGCTCTAACTGCGTTGGTCGGCAAATAAAGGGATCCTCTTGGTTAACTGAGTACTCAATTTTGTATTAGCTGATTGTCAGTATATTAATATTGTTAAAATTATTGGTTAATACAAGCCATCTTAAGGGATGATAATTGTTTGATTAAAAGAATATTCAAGTTGCCTTGACTAAGTGAATCATATAAATGAAAGGTCAAACTGAGGATTGAAATGTGTAATTGAAGAAGATGAATTAAGGAAGAGAATTGGAAGGATATCTATAAGAGGACAGAGTATCTGAGTTGATTGAGCTACAAAGAAAATTTTGATCAAGAAGGATCAAGTAATCAAGCCATAACAAAGATCTGAATCAGCAAATTCAGTTGCATCAGTAATCAAGTTAAGTCATTGTTACTCTCTAATAATTGTTACAGTGAATCAAATCTCCTAACAAAGTTAGCCTAACATCTATTTTAGAAAATCCTCTAACAAGGTGGTATTTCTAGATTGAAGTGTCTAATGACCTCTAACAAGGCCACTCCTAATAGGGTGAATTAAATTCTCTAATAGGGTCTCACCTAGCAGTGTGTTTTGTAACCTTTAATAGGATTGGCTCCTAATAGGGCTCACTTCAGAAGAGTGAAAAATAGTAACTAGCTACAATTAGTAGTTTTCCCAAATTGGGTTTCCACGTTAAATCTTGGTGTCTCATGTATTCATGTTATTTCCTTTATGTTCCTAAAACTAAGTTAATTAAGGCTAATCACATTTAATATCTCAAGATTCATGTATCTAGTGTTAACCAAGTAACAATAATATATTCAGTGTTAACTAAGTTTTAGCAAGGATTTGTTTTAAAGTTTTGTTGACATCTTAAGGGATCTAAGATTTTTTTTAGTGCTAACTAATTCACCCCTCCCCTCTCAATTACTCCTTCCCATTTCCAAAAATTGGTATCAGATATATTAGTGCTTGTAGATAAGGTTTCAAGGACCAAAGCTAAAGATCAAGATGTCTTACAAAAGTGAAATTCCTAAGTTGAATTGAGATAACTTCCAAGCATGGTAGGACTCTTGAAGCTTCATTTGGTAACTATTGGAGACACAAGCCTAAAATACCTAGAAAAAAATATGTAGCACCTACTAGACCTTTGTCTATGGACCAAATTGTGGAAAATAAGAATCACAAAATAATGATGATTGACATTGCTTGTACTCTTAATTGTGTTGAATTTGATGAAGTTAAAGATTGTCCTACTGCTCATGAAATGTGGATCAAGCTAAAAGATATCTATGAAGGAGATGGAAATGTGAGGAGAGCTAAGGAAGAAAGTCTAAGAAGTTAGTTTGATAAAATGAATATGAGAGAACATGAAAACATTTAACAATACAGTGAAAGAATCAAAGCAAGTGTGAGTGCAAATAGAGCTTTAGGAGGGAAAATAGATGATGTGATAGTGGCCAGTAAGGTACTCATAGCTCTTCTTCCTATTTATGTAATTAGAGTTTCAACTATTCAAGAAATGAGATGTGATCCCAAAAATTATATAACTTTAGATACACTAGTGGGAAGGTTGACAACCTTTGAGTTAGACAACTTTGATAGCTATGTTCCTAACTTTGGTAACATTGAGTCTACATTTCAAGCTAAAATATCACTAAAAAATAAAGGCAAAAAATCTAAAGACAAATAGTTTGACAGTGAAGATGAAGATGATTCTGATGATGACCTTGAAACCATTAAAGCCCTGATTGCAAGAAGATTCCCTAAAGGCAAAGGAAAAGTACAAAAGTAAAATTCCCCTAATCTATTTTTCTTGTGAAGAAGTTGGTAATATTAGAGAAAGGTGTCCAAACAAAGAAGAAAAAGAAGAAAAGAAGTATAATGAGTACAAAGATAAGAAAATTTAAAAAGCTAAAAAGATAACAAGGATAAAGGTAAGAAATATTTTTACATGGCTAGAGATTCTAATAGTAGTGATGATGATGAAATGGTTTACATTGCTATTAAGGATGAATCAGATATTGAAAATGATAATATGACCCTCATTTCTCATATTATCAAGAATGATACATGGATCATAGATAGCGGTTGTTCTCACCACATGACTAGTGATAAAACAAAATTTGAGAACTTGGAACAAAATGATGGTGGAAGTGTCAAATTTAGAAATGACAAACCCTATTATGTAAAGGGAAAAGGTTGCATTGCATTAACTAATGAACTCAGATGTGACAATGTATAAATGGTTGAAGGACTGAAACACAATCTACTTAGTGTGGCACAATTGAACAACATTGAATTCAAGGTAGAATTAATGAATGGAAATGCCAAGTTGCTAGAAGGAAAAGGAAATCTATTTGGGACTGGCAATCAAAAAAAGTTAATCTATTCTATCTAGATCTAACTGAAAGTTCATGTTTCCTAGCTCAAGTAGAGGAAAGTTGGGTATGGCATAAAATACCGTGTTATGATAATTTTGATAACCTAGTCAACATAAGAAAGAATAAAAGAGTGAGAGGCATTCCAAGTCTAAGGAAATCTGATATGGGCATGTGCAAAAATTGTCAAAATGGGAAGATGGGAAAGACAAGATTCAAAAGCAAGAATTATCATTCTGAAGAAGTTCTGGAGCTAGTTCATATAGATCTTTGTGAACCTATTGGTATAGAAAGCTACTATGGAGATAAGTACTTTATTTCACTTGTTGATTATTATTCTAGGATGATGATAATGATGTACTTGAAAGATAAATATGAAGCCTTTCAAAAATTCAAGTGGTATCTAGCTAGAGTAGAGAAAGAAACAAGAAAGAAACCAAATGTCTAAGTGTAATGAACCTAGATTAATATATAATTTTTCTTTGGATGTAATGTATTAAATTCAAATATTTATATATTGTTTCAATCAAATTGTACAAGTTATAATAAATATTATGGTACTACCTTAAATTGTTTCAAATATTATTTTTATTACTTCCAAGTCCCTCGTGAAACATTCATAACTATAAATGTATTATTATTTCACAATAAATTAATATATAAATCTTACTATTATTATAAATGCTATCAATGTTCAAATAACCTAAAACTAATTTGATTATTTAAACATCCTTTAATATAAGTAAACCCTAAACTACTAATTATTATATATGATTGCCAAAGCTTACTATACAAATATAATAAGCTAACTCACTAAATATAATGTAAATATTGATCTATGCGAATAGGGAAGCTAAACTATAAATTAATTATATTGTAAGAGGCACGACATCATACTCGTGACTGCTGAATACCATATAAATGATCGTATTAGGGTTAGGTCATAGGAAGGAAAAGAGGAGATCATAAAATATAATAAGGAGTTTGAACACGGGATAACGATACTCTGTATACATTAAGCAAAACAAATCAGAGAATCACATCAAAGTTGCATAATCAGTATTCCACATTCAGTGGATGAGACACGGTTGTATTATTATCTTCACAACATCTCTTAATGCACGTACTATAATCCCTGTTCGGAGTACGTTACTATCAGAACATCATCTCTACAGTCAGGATACAAGTACATTAATCCCTCCACGATACTTTGCAATATAGTAATATTTAAAAGAATGTATAATTAAATACTGTGCCATGACATGTGATAGTAATTTGGTAAATTACATATGGCATAGAAATTTAAGAGTTCATAATTCGCAAACTCTAAAACACTATGTTGAGCATAGATTAGAATCATTAAAGTATTTCACAGGAAAAATTAGCATATGATTTTTAATACTATTTCTTTATGAATTCATGAACATTATCAAATGGACCCTCGAATGAATAAGTATTATAAGTTATCAAATCATTTTGTATAAACTATTTGATTACACACACACACACACACACACACAGTGATTACATAGAATTCAATTAGATATTAATATATAATATATTAACAAATATTGCAATCAAGGGATATTGGTATAAGACATTTATATAGTTTATAAGGCTTGAATAACATTAAGAAGCATTTTGAATTATAGTGTGGAAGGTTCTATCTTTCCCTGAGTTATGAAATCTTGAGATAGGGAGTTGGCGGGGGGGGAAGGCGGAGTAATTTTGAGGACTTGTCGAATACGCTTGAACCTTGTTTCACGCACCCTTTGCACTGTCATTCTACTGTCTCAGAATGATCATAATCAGGAAGAAAGATTACCTGACACTATAAGGAGAAATCTTCCATAGAAACCAATAAATTAATGTTAATGCTCAACTCCTCACATAACTTAATATTAAAGGATCTTAGGTTGTTTTTTTGATGATTTCCTAATTTATACCTAAATTGAATATTAGGTTAAAATTTTAAAAAAGGGGTCATCACACTAAGGTTAAACAGAGGATGATAATTCATCTCAAATGAATTCAACAATGAAAGAGGAATCAAAAGATAGGTATTTGCACCTTGTACACCTCAACAAAATGGCATAACAAAAAGAAGAAATAGATCCATCATGGATTGTACAAGAACACTGATGATATAGAAAAATGTTACAATCAGATACTGGAAGGAAGTAATCAGTACAACAATTCATACCTAGAACTGAGTTCAACTATAGAAAGATACAAATCAAACACCATATGAATTATGGTATGGATATAAAACTAATGTTAGTTATTTCAAAGAACTTGGAAGAAAATGTTATATCTTAAAAGAAACAATGAAAATTTGATGTGAAAAGGATGAATGCATATTCCTAGGATACTCCAACAAGAGCAAAGCATATAATTGTCTGAATCTTACTACTCACAAGTGTTGGAGTTGATGAAATCCAACTCCGAAGATGCCCAAGATCACTTGCATGCAAAAACCTATCAAAGAGAATCCAAGGAGAGGAAGAGCATGGAGCAAGGGAAAAACCCTAAACGGACATGAGAGACCACAAGTATGCAAACACACGAGAAAAATGTATTTACAATGAGAATGCCTTATGTTATGTTATGAAAATATAATGAGCGAGCCCACATATAAAGAGCTCATGGAAGCTTGTAGAACAAGCTGGAAGGTGGTAGAAGATAAGGATGACAAGTCAGCACATATCCACAAAAGGTGGAACATGCTAGAAGGGAACAAACTCCCTTGTTGTCAATAACTAACCACTACAACTATTAAATACAAAATATTAAATAAATGCATTTACCTAAGTAAGCTTAAGTAATAGAATAAATAATTAATAATTAATTAATTATTTACTCGAACACCCCCCCTTAAGTGCAACTTAGGGATATGCCTTAAGCTCACAAAACTAAGATGAAATCTAGAATGGGCCCCGGCAACGAGGCCATGTTAGGTACCCAAGTACAATGCAAGAAAATGCAACCTCTAAAAAATGGGGAAAGAGAGAAAACCACGTGGGAAAAACCCTCCCCCAAAAAGGGGTAAGAACCTAGTGAAGAACTGAAGAAGCCTCCAACTAGGGAAATGTCCCCTATAACAGGAACAAGGAGTGATCATGAAGAAGCATCACTAAAGCATGAAGAAGCTGCAAATTTGTCATTAGAAAGAAAACTGTAATTGCTGATCTGAAGAACCTCCATGGAAGAAGAAGGCATGAACTGAGCATGTCTATATAGTAGATGATCCATCTCACCAAAATGCATTGGTAGCTAGCCACTGCAATCGCCTTGTACATAGGATCAACCACTGAATACATAGTTCACACTATTGAAACATCGAACCATGAATGCATTAAAACAACAACATAACCTTAGCTTAATGCAGAAGAGGTGTGATGATAGGCAACTGAGAAGGTGGGCCAAAGTCTCCTACAGATGAACCAAGAACGACGAGAGAGGGAAAGAGGTACAAAACACCCATAAAGACATGGTCAAACTGACTCTACATGGGCTAATGTCATGGAAGGGACACTCACTTGACAAAGGTAGAAGGCCTAAAACAAAAAACAACTATCCCCCTCCATGGTGCTTTATGAAAATAGTGCAAGTACAACTGACTCAAAACAACGTTCATGACCCTTGAAATGCAAAAGTGAGTATTTATCTCAGTGCAATACATAAAAGTGCTTCAAAATGATAGCTACAACTATTAGAACTAAAAACAAGCTGATACAAAAGAAAGTACAACCTAAAACAAAGGAAACCATGCCAGAAAAATGATCCTCGGGCCTAAAACACTCAAGATATCCACCATATAGCAAAAATTCCAAAACTATGATAGAAAGAGCATGGGGCAAAAAATCAAAAAAAGGACCACATTTCTGAAAAGGTGACAAAACCAATTTTCCAAAAATATAAAGTTTTCCAAAAATAGGCATGGGACACAAAAGATATGCTTGCCGAAGTCAAAAATAGGACTTCAGACTTTGACTAAAAAAGGGCAATAAAAAAGCATTAAAACCTAAAAATACCTGCACCAATGTCTCCATCTCAAAATCATCTTTTTGGCACTTATTTTAGATCGAAAAAATACCTCTGCATGCTCAAGTTATGGCCAAAAAACCAAAGGTAGGTCCAAAAGTGAGCTTGGAGATGTGCAAGCAAGGTTTGATGAAATCATGCTGATGTCAGCAAACCACTACAAAAAATTTGACGACCACATGGCCGTCACTGCAAAAAAGAGGCTATGTGGCAAGTGGCTGATGTGTCAGGGGCCACGTGGTAAAGTGCCACGTGTCTCTTGTTGGTGTGTTGTAAAATCCATGCGATCATTGACAGTGTGTCTCTGCTAGCACTAAGTTTGCATGGAGCAGGGTGGAGGTGGAGGACCAGGGCAGAGACGTCAGCGGTGGTGGCCGTAGGTAGAGGAGCGTAGCGGCACAGAGTATATAAACACCGACGGAGGTGAAGGTTTCGGGTGCTGGGGTGGTCCGCCAGTAGCGACCGAGCTGGGGCTGCCCAACGGCTACTCAACCGGCTGTGGTGGCCAGCAAGTGGTGCACTAGTGGCCACCCAGCGACACGTTGGTGGCACACATAAATTGTTTTTTTTTTTTTTTAAATCGCCAAAAATGACTATACAGTCCATATGGCAGCCTGTAGGGCTAAAAAAAATTTGCCTCTCGAAGCTTTGTCTCCAAAATCAAAAAATTTTATATGAATCTTGACTAAAAATAGCCTTTCAGATCCAATGGTGATGTCTGTTTGGGCTGAAAGTGGTCCAAAAATTTTCTAATCCCCTAATTTGAAGAAAAAATGCACAAACAAACTAGGGTTTGTGACTTCAAATCACAGCTTCAAAAATCTTCAACGAAGTAGCAACAGGAAGGCTCTAATACCATGTTGGAGTTGATGAAAGCCAACTTTGAAGATGCCCAAGATCACCTGCATGCGAAAACCTGTCAAAGAGAAGCCAAGAAGAGGAAGAGCATGGAGCAAGGGAAAAACCCTAAACAGACATGAGAGACCACAAGTATGCAAACACAAGAGAAAAATGTATTTACAATGAGAATGCCTTATGTTATGTTATGAAAATACAATGAGGGAGCCCGCATATAAAGAGCTCATGGAAGCTTGTAGAACAAGTTGGAAGGTGGTAGAAGATAAGGATGACAGCTCATCACATATCCACAAAAGGTGGAACATGCTAGAAGGGAACAAACTCTCGTGTTGTCAACAACTAACCACTACATGCATTAAATACAAAATATTAAATAAATGCATTTACCTAAGTAAGCTTAAGTAATAGAATAAATAATTAATTATTTACTCTAACAACAAGCTTATAGAAAGTGCACACGTAAAAATTGATGAGTTTGAATAAAAGAGTGAAGAAAAAAGTAGCAAAGAACCTAGAAACTACAAAAACTTTGTCTACTATGAACTTGATACTTTACCTAAAATTCAACCAAATGCAATTGGAAATCAACAATCTTCAACACCTAAGTCTGTTATATCTCTAGTTCAACCCAAGTTGCAGTGAGTGCAACTCGAGTCATAGTCTGAGGGACTTGAATCTTAGTCAAAAGGACTCGAGTTTTAGATAGTAGAACTTGAGTCATAGTCTGAAGGACCTGAGTCACAAATAGTGGGACTTGAGCATGATTTAGAAGATCATTTTGAGCATGATGAATTGAGTGAATCAAGTCCAAAATCTAGAAAGAAGGAACTTTCACTTGCTAGATATGTTAGAAGGCATCATGCACCTGAGAAAATAATTGGAGATCAATCAAAAGACACAATGATAAGGAAAAAACTAAAAGGTACATGTTTGCTTACTGAGTTTAAACCTAGAATTGTTAAAGATGCATAGGCAATTATAGTAGGATTGAGGAAATGAATGAAGAGATTGAAAAGATTGAAAGGAAAAAAACTTGGACTCTTGTTCCTAGACGCAAGGACAAAAAGTAACTGACACAAAATGGGTATTCTGAAATAAGTTGAATGAAAATGGAGAAGTATATAGGAACAAGACAAGGTTAGTATGAAAAGGTTATGCTCAAGAAGAAGGTATTGATTATGGAGAAACACTTTATCCTATTGTAAGATTAGAAGGTGTTAGAACACTACTTGCTTATACTGTACATAAAAGATTCAAAGTATATTAGATGGATGTAAAGTCAACTTTCTTGAATGGGATCCTAGAAGAAGATTTCTACATTAATCAACCTAAAGGTTTCATAGATCCTAACAAAAGGAATATGTTTTGCAAATTACACAAAGATTTATATGGTCTCAGACAAGCCCACATAGCTTGTATGAAATATTGCATGATTATCTATTAATAATTGGTTTACAAAGAACAAATGACAAGAATAGTCTATACATCAAGGAAGGAATAGAGAAGAAGATATTGCTAGCATAATTTTTTATAGATGATATATTATTCATTGGACATGATGACTTATGCAAATAATTTTATGAGGAAATGAGTAAAGAATTTGAAATGTCAATGTTTGGAGAGATTAAATTCTTTGTTGGCCTACAAATTCAATAGAAGAAGGATGACATCTACATTACTCAATCAAAGTACATCAAGGAGATATTAAAGAAATTTGGAATGGAGGGTTCTATACTAGTAGGAACACCTATGTCTACTGGACATAAGCTTTACCAAACTGATGGTTCCAAAGAAGTAGATTAGACTACATATAGATCAATGACTGGAAAACTTTAGTATGTAGTACACCAAGACCTGATATTGCATTAGCAGTTGGTACGGTAGCAAGATTTTCTACTAATCCAAAGGAAAATCATACGATGGAAATAAAAATAATTATGAGGTATCTAAAAGGTATTGAAGATTATGGTTTTTGGCGTAAGAAGGGAAGCAATTTTGAACTAAAAGCCTTTACTAATGTTGATTGGGTAGGAAGTATTGGTGACAGGAAAACCACTAGTGGTGGAGCATTGTTTCTTGGAAAGAGGCTAGTGTTTTGGACAAGCAAGATACAAAATTGCATCTCTTAGTCTACAACATAAGTAGAATATGTTGCAGTAGTAGTTAATTGTTCCAACATCATTTGGTTCAAATAACTATTGACATGAGAAGGAAGAAATCAAGGATCTAGTAGTTATCTTCTATGATAATATTAATGCAATTAACATATCCAAGAATCCAATGATGCATACCATGACAAAGCACATTGTAATAAAATATCATTTTATGAGAGAATTAGTGCAAGAAAGAGAGGTGAGATTGGAATATGTGAATACAAAAGAACAAATTGAAGACATTTTCACCAAGCCATTGCCTAAGGATGCATTTTTGTATATAAGAGGTAAGCTAGGGTTCATTCCCCTATTTGAATCTTAGTAAACAAAGATTAGTGACACATCAACTAAGCATTTGAAGATCAATCAAGTTGATGCAGTATTGTTAGAACATATTACATATGAATAAGTACGTTAGGTACATGGAAAATCCATTGATCGTTGTCTTTGGCATGATATGTCAAAGAGGGAGAGTTTTCTATCATAGTAGAGAAATTTTGTATCATAATATTAGAGGGAGAGATTGCAGTCAGAAAATTATTCCAACGAGAGTTCTCATGGATGAGAATTAGACTAAAACTAAGGATATTATCCTTACTTCTATTTTGCTCTAAAATTTTTGTACAATGACATGTTGTGTTGCCATCACTATCAAAGAGGGAGATTGTTGAAAATAATTATTCAATTGTATGTTGTCTTTGATGTTACACAAAATGTCAAGCCTTTACCAAGCAGTTAGTGATAGCCGAGCTCACTTAGGCATTGAAGATAGTTTTCTATGTGTCAAGCATTCAATTTTAACCAAGTTTGGAGACAATATTAACCAAGCTTGGTTAATGAAGCCAAGCTAGTATTGACCGAGTTCAGTTAGTTATCAAAGGAATGTCAACATGAAGTTAATATTGACCAAGTTGGGTCGATTAACCACAAAACTCTTGCCCTAACTGAGTTGGTTAGCAAACAAAGGGATCCTCTATGTGTACTAAGTGCTCAATTCTATATTAGCCAACTATTAGTATATTAGGTTTTTCAAACTTATTGGTTAATAGAAGCCAACTTAAGGGATGATAATTGTTTGATTAAAAGAGCATTCAAGCTATCTTGACAAGGAATATCATATAAATGAAAGGTCGAGTTGAGGATTGAAATGTGTAATTAAAAAAGATGAATTAAAAAAGTGATTTGGAAGGATATTTGTAAGAGGATAGAGTATCAAAGTTAACTGAGCTATGAAGAACATTCTAATCAAGGAGGATCAAGTAATCAAGCTAGAACAAATATCTGAATCAACAAAGTTAGTTGCATTAGCAATCAGGTTAAGTCATTGTTACTCTCTAATAATTGTAGCAATGAATCAAATATCCTAACAATGTTAGCCTAATAGCTATTTTAGAAAATCCTCTAACAAGGTGGCATTTCTATATTGAAGTGTCTGAAGAACTCTAACAAGGCCACTCCTAGTAGGGTGAATTAAATCCTCTAACAGGGTCACACGTAACAGGGTGAATTAAATCCTCTAATAGGGTCACACCTGGCTCCTAACAGGGCTCACTTCAAAAGAGTGAAAAATAGTAACTAGTTTCAATTAATGGTTTTCCCAAATTGGGTTTCCACGTTAAATCTTGGTGTCTCGTGTGTTCATGTTATTTCCTTTATGTTTCTGCAACTAAGTTAGTTAAGGCTAATCACATTTATTATCTTAAGATTCATGTATTCAATGTTAATTGACAATAATATATTCAGTGTTAACCAAGCGATAGTAATATATTTAGTGTTAACCAAGTGACAATAATATATTCAGTGTTAACCAAGTGACAATAATATATTTAGTGTTAATGGAATTTTGGCAAGGGTTTGTTTTAAAGTTGTGTGTTGACATCTTAAAGGATTTAGGATTTTTTTTAGTGGTAACTCATTTACACCTCCCCTCTTAGTTACTCCTTTCCATTTCCAACGCTATGATTTTGTTGTTGTTATTGTGCCTTTTTCTATTTAGAACATTATCTCATATTTATAACAATACTCTTTAATATTTTATAAGGCTTGTCAGGGCTGAATTTTCTCAACTTGATGATGTCATGCTTTCTACCATTAACTTTGGCCTTGAGAGCTATGTGGTATCACAGCTTGCACACCTATCAAGTTTATGATTTGAGTTGAACTCATGGCATGTCTTATTGATTCCTCTTATGTTATATTTGTTTCTTCTTTAGGGTACTCCACATAGCTTGATGTTTGGAGGAAAGGGAAGGGAATCAACAGGAACACTGAAACAAAAAAAGGTATTAAATAAAAGTCAAAATTATATCTTGAAATTCATTATGAATGAATGGATATACACGTACTCAATATTGATGAATATGTGTTGACTTGTTTGTTGAATATATGTAGAAATAATTGAGTTTTGTAGAGTTGATGAATGCATATAAGATTGGCAATGTTGAGGCAATGGAAGAGGTAAAATTTCATATTTTCCTTCTCATAAATTTTAGGTTATAGTATGGAATTTTTCTATATACATATTAAACAGCTGCATTTACAAATAAGTACATGTTTTTTTTTTCAATTTTATAGAAATTATCAATAATTTTTCTTATTAACACATTTTTACCTATTAGAACACTCTTTGAGACTTTGTGCAAATCCTTTCCCATTTTATTTTGTTAGGAGTCCCGAGTGTCAAAGATGGGGTCAAATGCAACAAAGGCTAGAGGTATGTATGTAGATTCTTAGTTGAAGCCCTCTTGTGATCTTGATTTGGATTTCTTTTGTGTCTGATAGAAATCCCTAATGTTTACTCTACAATTCTAACTTTTTATCACTTATTATATAGGTTGTGCCTCATACCAACATTGATTCATTAGTTTTTATGCCTCCTGCTAACAGGGGAGATCCAACTCAGGTTGTAGTATATATATATATATATATATATATATATAATTTTTTTAAATTTAATTGGAATCCCTAATACCACTCTATAATGCTAACATTTTATCACTTATCTTTCATGTTGTGCCTAATACCAACATTGATTCATTAGTGGTTGTACCTCCTACTAGCATGCAAGATCTAGCTTAGGTTGCAGTGCATTTTTTTTTAATACTATATTTGGAATCTCTAATGCCACTTTATAATGCTAACATTTTATCACTTACCATATAGGTTGTGCTACATACTAGCACTGATTCATCAGTGGTTGTACCTCCTGCTAGCATGAGAGGTCTAGCTAAGGATGCAGTAAGTTTTTTTCTTTTTTACTCTATTTGGAATCCCTAATGCCACTCTATAATGTTAAGATTTTGTTTCTTACCATATAGGTTGTGCCTCATAACAAAATTGATTCATTGATGGTTGTGCCTACCATGAGCATTGATTCATCGATAGTTGTGTCTCCCATTGATGAAGGAGCCCATTATTGTTATCATTCAGTCCAACTATGGGACAAAGGGATGAGGTAATGAACAAGTCAACTATCCACAATTTACAACCCAATTTCTAGTTATTTTCATATTAATTATAGATAAGATATTTGATAGCATATTTTATTTTTTCTTCTACAAACACCTAGCGAGCCACAAACTTCATCAAAGAGGCTCAATTTTGATGATTTTTCATAGTCATAGATATTGATAGTGATATACATATGTAGTTGTGGTCATCACATGACATTAACATATATTCAAATTTTGTATTGTATTTATTCAAGATTTGTATTGTGCGCATTTGACATTTATCAGGTATTCAAATTTTGTATTGTATATATTTGAGATTTGTATTATGCACATTTGACATTTCCATTGTACACATTTGAAATTTTTCAGGTATTTGACTTTTATATTGTATTGATGAGACATAACATCTTTTTGTAACTATATGATTGATATGACACAACATATTATTCATTTTAATATACATTAAACTTGGATTTCCATCCAACTTGTTCAGTGCGTGCATACAAACTTGTATTTCATCTTACTTTCTTGCAATTAATCAAACACATGAATGTTCATTATTTTATACAGAAAATGTAACATATTTATCAAACTCATTGTAACATGTAATCAAATTCATATGTCACTTCTTTTAATGTAATAAGACATGAAAAGTAAAAATATGTCATGATTTTTGTATTTGTGTCAAAGATCATAGCCCAATAGTGCTTAGAGACCCTAAGGGACACTTCCATTTAGTGTGGTTGATACTGTCAGAGGGATGTTGTGCATGAAACAAGTTTGGTCCTAGCCTAAACCCAATTGACTAGAGCTAATAGAGCAAATGATTCGATCCTAGGACGAACATTTTGAAATATACACAACCTTGCTCATTTGAACTAAGCAACATTACAACTTTGCAATAGGCAAGATACATATGCCAAATCCAAAAAAAATCAAATCTCTAAAAATTGAGATAGGTTGTTGTAGACATAGATAAGGCAATCTTGTAACACTTGACAGTTCGTCAATACCTCACACGAGCTCAAAGAAATGCTTGATCAAAGATCACAGCCTGATGATGCTTAGAGACCCTTAGGGATGCTTCCATTTAGTGTGGTTGATACCATCATAGGGTCTTTGTGGCTGAAACAAGTTTGGTCCTAGCCTAAAATGAACGAATCGGAGCTAACGGAGCAGTCATGGATTGCTAGGAATGCATTAGAAGCTTCAAAACCCTAGTTGCTAGGAAAACACAAAATTAATGAAAATGAATGAAATCTATTGTTTTAATCTACTGTACTGATTCAAATCAATTTCTTGAACATGTAAAATAAATCCAAGGACTAGATTCAATCATCTCATCACACAAAATCAAAAGATTTCATGGGAAAGTATAGATCAACACACTAGAAGGCACAAAAAATTGCTCTAAAACTTGTCTTCTTGATTCCAACCCAAACATTTGGTGATATCCAACACATATACACTCATCTAAGTCATTTGGTCATTTCCCAACCAAAATTTTCACTTGGTTATGCATTCTTGATAACTTTTGCAAGAAATTGCAAAAAATGCACTTTGCAACTTTTTAACAACTTTTTGCACTATTATGCAATTTGACTCCAACTAGGTATGAAATGATCCCAAATAAGGTCTAAATACTAAAGATAACAAAAAATGATCAGATCCAACCTTGAGTCTACCTTTGACAAATGTTGACTATGTTTGACCAACCTAGAACAACCTAGACAAACAAACACTAGGTGATCTTTTGGTCTCCAAATGAGTTCACCAATTTATAAAACATTACCACAAAGGTCTATAGGCTTAACCCACCTAGGTTTTTTTCACTTAGAGTTTATTACACAACAAAATTGATAATTCCACTAACTAGACCTGTTGTCTACCTTGTGCTCCTGCAACAACTAGTTGCTTCAACAAACAGTATTGTTTTGGGCTTGTCCTTAGATAGGTATGTTCCAAAACACAAATTCAAGAAAACATGAGAACCAAAAGGTGCACAAGTGATAGTATGGATCTTTAACTCCTAACTACCAAATATCATTCAAAATAAAGAAAATCCTCACAAAATGCTTCAAGATGTTGATTGCAAAAACACACAATATGTACGACTTCCAACACTTCTCATAGGTCTTCTCATGATTTATATAGGATTTTTGGGTGTTTATTCACCCTTTATGACTCCTCTTCAATGCTTTTCAACTTTCTTTCCAAAAGTTGCTCAAGCAACTTTTGGAAGTTGCAAAGTTGCACAATGCAACTTTTGACCAATTTGGTCAAATGACTTTCCTATCATCTCGAACTTAAACAAAAAGCTTACCTATGGTAAAAAAATCACCCTAAATCTTCTTAGACCCTATTTACCTCATGATGATGTCATCAACATGTCTTGTGCTAATCAAAGGGCTATTTTAAGCCTAACAAGGGGTGCCACAGTGTGACAACAAGGACACGGTCCAAAATAATGCTATCCAAGATTTACATATGTTGTAGAGAAGATAAATGGGTATCCAAATATATAATTTATTTTCCTAATGTTTTGAGAAATTTGGGAGAAAAATGCAAGAGGACAACCATCTAAATCCATATAAGTTGAAGATAATTGAATATTTTTTTAAGGATAACACCAAAACCATAAAAAAGAGTTCAAGAGACAAATTTATAACAATAATTTACAATATTTACATATATTATCAGTTTTATATACAAAATTTGGCATCTAAATATGCACATGTGACATCTCTTATCAGATTTTTATACAAAATATGGCATATAAATATGCACATGTTACATGTCTTCTCTTATTTATATATAAAATTTGGCGTCTACATATGCACATCATTGTGAAGTTGCAACATTTTGCATAATATATATACATTTTTTTTCAAAATTATTCTACCATATGTAGAATGATTCAACTATATAGCACACAATCAATCAAGGGAACCTTCTAGATCAACTCTAATCCTTATTGTATCAAGTATTGCCTCATGATCAGATTCACCTACTTTCCACTACTTCTTGTTAAGAGGCCTATCGCGATATGATATCAATTAAATATTTATTTCAACAATAAGGTTAGAGTAATGAAGAGTATGTTTGCGTGTCTAAAATCCTCAAATAACCATGTGGTATAATTCTTAATAGGGTACCTACATTTAATTGTAAAGACAATTTAAAGTCAAAATTGATACATTATACTTGACAAATTGACTTAAAGAGATCTTCATGGTAGGGGACAAAAATTTACTACCTTCTAAGCCATGTGCCTATCACAATGAAAAATCCTATTGGGTACTCAATATTCTCACCATCAATGGATGTAGCTATTAGTTTCTTTTTATGCTCACTACACTGACATAGAAAGTAATATGTTCCTTCATCATTATTTTCATATGTAATGACTACATATATATGACTTGCATTATATAGAAGAATAAGTTAATGCCAAAATTGAAAATAATCTAATTTAACCAAGTATTAAATTGATAACTTAGTACCTAGTTCAACTAGGTCATAGACATGCTCAAAATCTGTTGATGCTTCAATCTGGTTGAGTTGTAGTCTTGTAGGAAGTTGATATGAATCAATTAGATGAAAAGGTCTACAAGACCACTAGTCAACCCACTCTTTTGATTCATCCCATAAATGATACATACAAGAAGAGAAAATGCATGTAGCTTTCTAGTACGCATAGGTAGTGATGCTACATTTGAACTTCGAATGCATCTCACTTGATCCTATAAGTGTACAACAATCTTGAAAAATTTCAATGTTAGGTTCATGTATCAACCCAAAATATCTATGAACCATAGAATTACCTATATTACCTGGTCCCATCGTAGAATTGCACCATTAGACAATTGCTTCATCATTTTCTACTATTGCATGACCTTTGCACTTTAACTCCTCTCTACTAAGGGCTCTTTTCACATATGCTCTAGCACCATCATGCTCTCCCTTTCCACGTCCCACCTAAATGAAATTCCAAAAATGTTGCACTCCACTTGTCACATGCATCCTACTCAACCAATAGAACATCCTTGCATTCTTGAAATGTGCAGTGCAACTGTATGATCATATAATGTGTTGATTGCATCTTTCATCTCTTTTCCTCAAATTGTCATAGAAAACTCTAAAACATCCTTTCACAAACTCTAATGAATGAGTTTGATCATCATCGATATAGAAATGATACTCTCTTAACACTTTCTGTCATCCTCTATGCTATCATGTGCATGAATAAATGCTACATGTACAAAAATTGACACTTGTATAGAGTTTTAATACATTGGTTACACTTCATTTTGAGGTTTTAGTGTGTAGTTTTCAATGAAGTCAACAACTAACACAATCATATCCAAGGGAAAAGTGTCCTTACACAAATTGAATTGCTTATCTAACCATCTAGCTCTATATGTTTGACCTATGTTGTCATAAACTATTTTCTCCTCAAATAATTTCATAAAATCAGGTACACATACATCACTTTTCACTAATTCACACCTCTTTAATTATTTTCCATCTTTAACATCATATATAACTGACTTGTATTTTCCAAGAGAAACTAGTGACTTACCAATTTCATGTCTGCTATCTAGATGTAGGCATCTATGCAACTTTTGTAAACCACCACATTGAGGGTAAAAACCTTTTAAACAAATTATCTTATAATAAATGCACCCATCATCTTGTTTACATAGTACACTTGCAATAAATTCTCTCAGTGACTTAGGAGGTAATTTTAGACCACATTCCTGCATTGTTTTGTTAGTATGAAAAGTACAACATATATAATGATAAACATCATAATACATAGAAAACTCAACATGAACCCTACAACAACATGTAGTGTGTGTATGATTTATCTTAACATAGAATATTTTTGTCATCTCAAAAAACCTTTGGCTGATTTTAATTTGAGGAAATCTTTGTAGAAACATTTCATAAAATTGTGTTTGAGTCATATCCAAAAAATGTTTTGCATGTGGCTCACAGTTTGTTTTTCCAATTCATTTTTTGACAACATATTCTTTTTGGTTTGGTGAAACCCTTTTGTTGTAATGCCAAAATTTTTCTATTAATGTTCTTAGTGCATCAACAATAAATTTATCCTTATGTGGTAGTCTACCTTGGAATGACAAAAAAGAAGTCTCATTAGAATTCTCAAATCTCTCTCACCCCACTAAGGCTTTGACTATCATTGTTCTACTTATCCTTAATGATTTACTTGCTTTTCTTACCATACGAGTTTTTTCCATTTCCTTTCCCATTATGATTGATGTGAGGACTCGTCGACTTGTATTAGCATATTTAGTACATACTTTTGAACCAATGGATTGGTATGCATCAAAGAGATTTATAACAATGCTTCTTTCACTACTATTTTTAGATGTTCTTAACCCCAAAATTTTCATTGTCTCTCTAAATTTCTAATTTTTAATCATTTCAACAACAAGTTGGCATCTTCCACTTTGATTTAAATTTTCAAAATAGTTATTCCAAATCTTTTGAACAATTCTCCTATACTTTCTTTCTGACATTTTATCATGCATTGACTTCAAAATATTTTCATGAATGTCAATTAGAAACTTTAGTTTTCTATGAATTATTCTAGGAGATGTTGATGTAATTTCATGCTCTATATTTTCATTACTTACATCACGTGCATTCATAATTTCAACTTGAGATGTCACATTAAGAGCATCAGACGACATAAGTTTATTTGTCATAATCATTTCAATTGGGGTATGTTGAACTTTTTTATTTGTCAAATTAGGTGCATTTGTGACATCAATATCAATAGGTAGATTTTCATCACTTGCATTGAAGGCATTTTATGATGTACCTTCATGTAATCTCCTCATATGCTCCCTTGTTTTTGCCTTTGCTGCCTCTCATTTTTTAATCATTCCTCTCTTGTTCTTTCCCATGATTGTAGATGCAAATTACCGTAAAAAAAAAATGAATAAAATATAAAATAAAATATAAAACCAAAAAAAATTGCATGCTTATTTTATTTTCAATCACAAGATACTAGCATAAAATAAGATTTTGGCACATGAAAAATATAAAATTTAGCATTTCCAAGCACAAAAAACCTTACACTTGCATACCTGGTATAGAAATATATGTGAAACAATAGTAGAATCTTGTGGACCACACTAAAACAACATTATAACTATAGATGTGCTATTTTATTTATGATTTTCAATAATTTGATTGGGTTATTGAGTTCTAACTACATTATCCATATGGACTAATAACTCGATCAGGTTTTTGGTTTTGTATAACCCAATCAGGTTATGTATTACTACTACACAAAGGTAGATTGAAGGAGGGAGGGAGTGATGTGGAGAATAAAATAGAGGATAGGGATATGGTAAAGAGAGATAAGGGGATATGAAGAGGGAGAGGGAGTTGGGGTGAGAGAGAGATTAGGGAAAGAGAGATTATGGGTGAGAGAGATTAGGGGATATGATAGAAAGAGTGAGAGAGAGATGGAGAGAGAGAGAGAGAGAGAGAGAGAGAGAGAGAGAGAGAGAGAGAGAGAGAGAGAGAGAGAGAGAGAGAGAGAGAGAGAGAGAGAGAGAAGGGGATAGGATAGAGAGAGAGAGAGGGTGGGATAGAGAGAGAGGATGGGATAGAGAGAAGGATTAGAGGATATGATAGAAAGAGTGAGAAAGAAAAGGGGATAGGAGGGAGAGGGAGGGAGGGAGAGAGAGAGAGAGAGAGAGAGAGAGAGAGAGAGAGAGAGAGAGAGAGAGAGGATAGGAGAAAGAGAGGGAGAGGATAGGATAAAGAAAGAATGAGAGAGAGGATGGGATGGAGAGAAGGATTAGAGGATATGATAAAGTGAGAGAGAGAAGGGGATAGGAGAAAGAGAGAGGGGAATATGAGAGTGAGAGAGAGAGAGAGTAGGGGATATGATAGAAAGATTGAGAGAGAGATGGAGAGAATGAGAGAGAGAAGAGGATAGGAGAAATAGAGGGAGAGGATAGGATAAAGAGAATGTGTGTGTGTGTGTGTGTGTGTGTGTGTGTGTGTGTGTGTGTGTGAGAGAGAGAGAGAGAGAGAGAGAGGATATGATAGAAAGAGTGAGAGAGATTAGGGGATATGATAGAAAGAGCATGAGAGAGATGGAGAGAATGAGTGAGATAGAAGGGGATAGGAGAAAGAGAGAGAGAGAGAGAGAGAGAGAGAATGAGAGAGGAGGGGATAGGATAGGGGAGAGAGAGAGAGAGAGAGAGAGAGAGAGAGAGAGATGATGGGATGAAGAGAAGCTTTAGGCCTACAAAAGGTTATACCCTAATTGAGTTATGACATTCATAGTGAATGCCCTCCACTAGGTTATACCCAAATAAAGTTATGACATTCATAATGAATGCCCTCTACCAGGTTATACCTAGATCAAGTTATGGCATTCATAATTAATTCCCTCCACCAAGACATGCTTGGATCATATTATAACATTCTCAACAAATGCCCTCTGCCAAGACATACTTGGATCATATTGTCAATGATTATATTCTTTCTTTAATTATGACTTGGAATAGGATGAGGCAAAATTAATAATATTTTGGCAACAAAATGAAATCCTAAAGGGATATCTAAGCAAAGTTGTTGGTCCCCTAGATCCCACAAACCCTGAAGAAACCTTGAATGTGAAAATCGAGAGAAGAGATAGGGGTAAGGGACAATTGGATCCATTTTTGGAAGCATGTTAGAAATGGTGAGAAAGTTTTGAGAAAAAGGGTGTACAAATTATTTAGGGAAATCTAAAGCTATTACACATTATGCAGGATAATGTGGATAGGCTAGTAGTCATTTTGAATCAAGATTTTGGTTTGATGGATGAAGTACATACTTGTGGCAAGGATTTGTAGGCATTATAGGAAATTAAAGGCCAAAGGTATCAAATGCTGATGGATGTATATACAACTAAGGAGTTAGAACAAATAGATGATTGGATAGAGAAAATTGTGGATGGAAATAGAGTAATGGAGACATTACATGTGGAGATTCACAGGCTCAAGGATCAAACTCGAGAGCAAATTTTGGAAGCTGAGAAGCATTATAGTGATGTGTACTTAGAAATTTTTGAGGATGATGCATGGGAGAGATTAATGAAGGTAGAGGTAGTAATAGAACAATTCTAGGAAAATTTTGAGGAAGCTACTAATGATGATGATATTAGGTAGGCATTAAGGACAGAAGAGACTCTATTAGATTTGGATGTAAAATTAAGAGATTTTGCAGAGACTCATATTAAGGTTAGCAACTATAGGTAGAAGATGAAAGACAAATATGAGGCCTTAGATTTTCCAAATGTAGCTTAAGTCACTGAGATAATTGAGAAATTCAATTGTAAATACCCAGACATAGTTATGGTATAATGGGGAACAAAACCCAGAAGCCAGAATTTCAATTTTGACACTTAGTGAAATTTTGCATATTTTGGAACCTGCCTCTGAGGTGTGTTGGTGTATAGGTGCACTTTTTGCAAAAGTGGTTTGGAAGATTTTGAATAATTTAGAGGTGCATAGACAATTAATTGCTAGTTTCAAATTTAGAGCTTTCCTTATTTGTAGATGATACATTGCTTTTTGGCAGAAGCAAGGCAGATTAAGCACATACTACAACTATATTCGAAGGTCTCAGGGTAGAAAATCAATCCTCAAAAATAAAAAATATTTCTTTTTAATATTAAAAAAGTTATCTAAAAAAAAATTGTGACAATTCTAGGCTTTCATGAGGACTTTCTACCTTCAAAATACCTAGGCATTCCTTTCTTTATGGGTTCTAATAAGGAAAGCTATTGGACTTCGATCATTGAAAGAATCAAAAGTAGAGTGGTTGCATGGAAAGCTCGATGGCTCTCTCTATCAGGCAGAATAATGCTCATAAAATCAATACTTTCAACTATACCAAATTATTACTTAGCTATCCTTAAAGCACCACCTTCAATCCTACTTTAGATTCAAAAACTCATCAGAGGGTTCCTTTGGATGGGCAATATGATAGACGATAAGAAGATTCCACTTATCTCTTTGCAGGATATGGCATATACCCCTACTGCAGGTGGAGTGAGAGTTTATGATTTGTCAAAATAGAATGAGGCATTTGGAGGCAAGCTAGTTTGGAAAATGTACAGCAAATCTCATACTACATGGTGCCAAATTATGTAGCAAAAGTATTTGGATAACAGTGAGCCATCTAGGATATTCTCCATACTTGATCCTCCAAAGGGGTCTATTATTTGGGATTTTATGGTCTCTTCTAGAGACATTGTACTGAAATATGTGACATGGAAAATTAATAAAGGAGACAAAGTTAGTTTTTGGAGAGATTCATGGAATGGCCAACCTCTATTGACAACACTACCTGATGTTCATAATATTATATTAGTTACAGAGGCCATGTGGGGGAAGCAGGTCATTCATTACATATCTACGGTTTTCTTATTCTCAAGAAGAATTATATGGAAGGATTTGGGGCCCTTACCATTAGTTGATCAGGACAAAACTCTTTTTTAGGCCATTCTTCATGACAGACAGGCCTTCCTCTCCAAATATGAAGACAAGTTGAGGTGGGCATCGGCAAAGGATGATAATTATTCAATCAAAGAGGGATATAAGCTCATTTAGAGAATTGCATCAGATAAGATTCCTACATGAGCATATTTGTTCTATTGGATTAATATTGTACTACCAAAAGTTGGTTGCTTTGAATGACTTGCAATTAAGAAAATTATTCTAACTAGTGATAGGCTAGAGAGGCTAAACATTGCCCCAATATTCAATTGTATGCTATGCAATGAGGAAGTGGAGATAGGAGATCATCTCTTTGCAAGATGTCCAATGGCATACCAATGTTGGACGTTTGTGCTAAAAAAGTTAAGTTTTTACACCCCACTTCAAAATAACATAAGGGACATTTTCCAAGCTTGGCCACTTCTACATCATCGGGCCTTGTTCATAGGACTATGGAAATGTACCCCAACAATACTCTTATGGGCTATTTGGTGGGAAAGAAATAAGAGGATTTTTAGGAAAGAATTAGCCTCTTTAGAAAAGGTGTTGGAAGGCATTGAAAGATAAACTATGGAGGCTATGAATGTGAGCCTTTATTGATTTAAGGTAAATCCTATTATCACTCCTTGGGATAGCAAGATGCTTAGGGAATGGAAAATATTAGTCATCCCAATAGATTGGGGATTTATAAATATAATACAGCCCAAAGTAGATCAAACTTCTATTCATTGGCACACACCTATCACAAGTCATGTGAAGCTGAATTTTGATGGGGCTTCCAGAGGAAACCCTAAAAAATTAGGGATAGGAGCTTCTATTAGAGATTGCAAAAAAATTGTCTTAGCAATCATGGTGGCTCCACTACTAGATGGAACAAACAACATTGCAGAAAATCAAGCTCTACTTGCAGGTCTAACCCTTGTCAAAAAAGGGAAGTTTAATAGAGTTCACATTGAAGGTGATTCACAAGTAATCATAAATGCTTGCATTAAGAGAGAAATATTCAACTGGCAGCTCAATAATATTATGCAATAGATTTGGAATCTCGTGGATCAATGTCAGGAGATTTGCATATTTCATATTTTAAGGGAGGGGAATAAAGTTGCCAACTGTCTTTCAAATTTAGGATGTGAAGGAATCACAATTTCAACACTACAGTCAAGCTCCTTCATTGAGAAATATGAGGAATTACAAACATTAATCAAGACTAGCATTGACAAATGTCAGTGCAAACTGAATTGCATTTCAACACATGATATTAGTGTAGTCACATGATTAACATTATGTGTTTATGAGTATGATTAATTAGTTACTACGATCTTAGGGTCATCATCTATGTACCTCACACATTTGAAGTACATGAACATCATGTCAACAAATGCGATTTGGATGCGGTGACAATTCCCTCAATATCATTCATATGGCTACTGGTACTTCATATCTTTTGAGCATGTTATGAGAGATTGGTTTTTTATTCCCCTTAGAATTCACATTCATGACAAGGACCCTTGCTTATTTATGCCCGATATTCCTCTACTTTTTGCATTCATCACAAAATTCTCTTTCAGAATGTCACTCCCATTAGATGTTTGCATCAAATGAGATTCCTATTATCAGTTTCACAGATTAGTCCTCCCAAAAAATTATGGAATCTGGATTCAGCCAATGTTGGATGAGGACACTCTTCCTCACCCTTTGGATGATGCAATCCTAGATACTATGTTCTCTGTTCACTCTACTTCCACTTGGTGGGTGATATGACACATGATTGGGGAGGAGATTCTCTCTCCTTCCTCAAGGAAAGTTCTATTCCCTACAAAATTGGTATCAATTTTCTTGTCCAATGCAATGGACTTACTATAGTCAGCCACATGGTTGGAAATAATTGCAATAAAAATGGTATACCCAAAATTATGGATAGAAAATAAGTAGAAAGTGGCAATGTAGCATGTGGGCTGGAAATGCTTTGGTGGGTGGTTTGTTCACATGGTCTTAGCTCCTACAGAAACATGAGGTCATGGCTACCTTTAAGGTGCTCCAAAAATCTTTCAAAAATCATGGTCTATAGTTTATGATGTCGGCCCTAAAAGTCATAGTGGGAGCACTGGGACACCAGTTGGAGGAGGGTGTGAAGAGAAAGGGCTTTGCATTGCTTGACATTCTGAGGTTGCTAATTAGAGATGTCCAGTTTATGCATGGTGAAAGGGTGTTGATGTTAGACTCCCAAATTGGGATTGATAGTGGATTAGGTGTATGCCCTGGTCTTCCTACTTTTTTTGTTCCTAAAGCCATTATTGAGGGCTCGAGCTTGGGTTGGGAGGTTGCCTCACCATTGCATATGGATTTTGGGTGGGGATACTCTTTGCAAGATGGAAAGGCCTCAGCCTTTGGTGATGGTGCCACGTGTGAAGAAATGGAGGAGTGAAAAATTAATTTTTTTGTTTTGAATTTTTTTCAAATGTCATGGATATTAATGTTTTGAAATTTTAGAAGGTTATGTGATAATCGAGTATGAAGGTTGAATAGAATGAAATTACAAAAATTAGATTAATTTTGAAATTTGGAGGAAGATTTATCTTCATATTGTAATTATAATTTTGACCATCAATATAAGTATGTTGTAAATATCAATGTTTTAAACATGTATATATAGCGACGATGCTGGGTTTTCTTACTAGTTCTTTCCTAGTTGAGCATTTTTTGAATCAGATTTATTTAATAAAATATATTTAGTGGCTGGTCCACTTTTTCTTTAAAAAAAAACAATTTAGGAAATATATTTGCTTATATAAACATATATAATCACCATTTATTTAATATAACATATTATATTTGCATATATGGAGTTTATATATTAATTGAGTTAATAATGTAGAGAAGCAACAAATCATACACTAAATAGAATTGACATACAATACTTAATAATAATATCCTAGAAAATTTACCCAACTTACCTTCCTTTGCTCGATGCTATCAACCTCCTTATCTCTTGTGAGGTCTGCTGGTTGTACCTTTGTTCTATACCAAATGTGAGCCATGAATCCTGAATTAAAAATATCCCATGAACCTTCTAAAGCTTGTTGATACCATGTGGAGGATTCATTTTCCTATTTACTCTTGTCAAGTCAACACAATGTACAATGAGCTTACTCTTATACGTGTATTGATTCCTTCTCTTTATGATTCGATGCCTACTGTTAATTTTAATCTTTTATGATACTTTGACTAGATGTGTCAAGTTTGCATTGGATGGGTTTACTAACTCTTCCTTGTCCTCCACATGTATTTTCCAAAACATTCCCACCCCTTCCTCATTTAATCTAACCCTTATCAATATGTTCATTCTATGGTCATGGGTCATGACCCCTCAACTCATGAACCATTGAATATTTAATTATTAGGCATGTTAGTTGATAGGGATAAAGTATTTAATTATTATATCATTTATTATTATTATTATAATTATGGACTTTTATCAATGGTAATATATGTTATTATTATTCTCTTTTCTATTATTACTTATAGGTGTAATACTCCAAACTTGGCACATTGCCATGCTAAACCAATTCTAGTCTATTAATCAATCTTAAAGTCCCATTTTACTAGGCAATTCTAAATTTTGATAATCACTATTTGAGCTAAGTGTCAAATGTAGAAAATCTCTAATCTACATTAATTACATATTTTATATAATTTTTAAGTCTGATTGAATTAGCAAATGTAAACCTATTAATCAATTTAATTTAATTATGAGTCTTGGAAATTTAATTAAATTAAAATGACCCCTTTTGCTAAAATACACATTAAGGAATTAAATTTATTTAATTTAATGAAATATATCCTTATTTTAATTATTGAGTTTAATTATTCAATTAATTTATAATATCTATTTATGAGGTCATATTCAATATTACTAAATTAAATAGATTCTCCAAATATTCTCTTCAGTTCAAAAATGGAAACTCTGAGTGGATTGAAATTAGAAAAGGAATTAAATCAGTTAACTCCTTATTCCACTCAAAAGCAAATCAGTTAACTTCATTTTCATAAGGAAACCTTCTATTCTAACTAAATCTTCTTTAGATCTCAACCGTCTATTGAATTTGATCTTGACCATTGATCAATACTTGGATTTTATTTAAGAAGCTCTCAATTCCTCATTTCAGAGGTTGGCAATTGAATAGTATTGAACTTATGCTAAATTGTTGACTCAATTACTCTTGCATTCTTAGCTTAGTACTGTCATATTTGTAATTTCATCTAGATTAATCATGCATACGTCTAGACTAATCTATTCTTTATATTCTTAGATTAAATGCATTACATCTAGCTTAATACTACATATCATTTAGCTTAGGTAAAATCCTTCATTCTATATGTCTAGTTGCTAGCTTCTTGGTTTGAGAGTGAATAGAAAAATCATTCTAGTTAGGAGGCAACATATTGACCTACTGGTTATTTTGGATGGACAATCCCATGTTCATTCTAGAATTATTCTTCAAATAATGATCATGCTGAAGTGTGTGTGAATCACAAAGGCCCACATTTAGCACTCACATTTCTAGCGCCCATTGTGGGGCCAAGAAATCAAGTTTTTAGCCTCATATGTTCTTTATTCTATAATTTTTTAGTGTTTTTTCACTATCATCCATACAATCCCTCGGTTTCTTGCATGAAAAATCTCATTCTCGCATGAAGAACCTAAGATTTTGCTCCTTGTTCTACACTTTCTCATTCGAAAAAGTGTAGAATTATGCCGTTTCTCACGTTGTATATGTCATTTTCTTGCACGGTCTTGTGAAGAATTTTGCACAAAATTTGACATCAGTAAAATACAAAATGCAGTCTTCAAATTCTATTGTTGTCATGATAATTTAATTGATGGTTGTTTATAAAGCATTTCATTTTTGGTTTTTGATTTTCAATAGCTTAACAATGGTTTGTAGATTGCATGTCGAAGACACCCTATTACAAATTCTTAAAACAATACTAATGATTTGTTTGTAGGATGTTTTGTCAAAGATACACATGTCAAATAATATATTCAAACCCACTAAAACATCATGTCTTTTTACTATCTTAGACATAGTTTAATAGGGCTTGTGAAAATTGTAGGGTTGTATACAAAGGAATAGGGGAGTATGTTCTTTGCTACTTGGAAGTGATGCCCAAGAGTAAATTAGAAACCTAGATGCCTTTGGAAGATGGTACCCGAGGGAGGAAAGAAAGTTAGTGGTTCTCCCAAGAAAATATTTTTATGAAGAGATGATGATTTCCTTTTAGGGGATCAAAGTCTTGGAAAAAGAAAAGTTGGGATTGATAAGATAACTCGGTGATGAACATGTTCTATGTGTTTGGGTAAGGCAATGAGGTAGAGGAGTATGCTCTTTCCCCTTGAGGGAAATCAAAAACTTGGACCCTTATATTTGAACCACCTATCTGAGTCAACCTTTATAGGGACTGCCAGAATGATCCAACCTCCAGGAATGACTAAAGTGAGCACACACCTTTTGCTAGTAATTCCAACTTAGGAGGAGGCTCTTTCTATTGTACTAGCCAATGTTGACCCCAGTATTGCTAGTCAAGTGTGTGCACTTTCAGATGTTGGTGTGGGCTGCTAGTCTTAACTTCATTTGTGAAGCCACTAGGGATTAATGTGAATAGAAGCCAAGTAAATTTTTTTTGATAGTTGCTACTTGGTTCAGGTCCAAAAGGGGGCATAATCTTTGTGCAAGGGGGAATAATCTCTCCTTTAGATCCTCACCATAGGCATGTACCTGGATGTTGGAAGGTGGTATACATGCTTGACCCCTACCACAAGGGTGCTCATTCAACATATATGTTATTGATTCCTTGGAATACACCAAAAAAATAGGCACCCTCTAGTGGGGTGACATGACCGTGTGAGGTGAATGCATGCACATAAGTTGTGAGACAAAGGTTTTGCTTCCTCTACCTTTTTTGGTTATAGGGATAAAGCGTATCTTTTTTGAGTCTATTAACTTGTCCAAATATGTCAAACAAACAAAATGTCAAGACTCCCATGTCCTTCTAAATTGCTTTGTCCTTGGTTGGATTGTTTGTGATTACTACTTGCTTCCTGTGTTTGAAAACAACTGTCTATTGGTAAACCAAAATGATGTCCAAAACTTGAAAACTATGCCAATATTTTCCTAAAACTTGTAAACACAGTCAATCTTCTATTTAGAACTATCAAAACCATTGAAAATCTCTTTAAGTTCAATCAAAATCTATTAGTTTGGTCCTTATCTCTATCTAGATATATGAAATTTCACGTGAGAAAACTGTCTATTTGCACTTCCTTGTGTGACTATCTATGAATCTCCACATGGGATTTTTCCAAATACTATTTTTTCAAGTCAAAATTCTATCCTTTTTTTGGTAAAACCAATAAATCCTTGCATAGTTCTGTGCAAGTCCTCACATGAGAAAATTGGTCTAAGTTTGTTGTTTTGAAACTTTCCCTAGTTCTTTGTACTTTCTTGTGTGGTTCTCCATGAATCTCAACATGTGATCTTGTCTTGAAACTATCAAAATTGATATGTTAGTTATGTCTGCTCACATGGTTGTCTATATTTCCTCACCCTAGAGTCATTTCCTCACGTGAGTCTATTAAAATCTGTCAAAAATAGTGAGCTATTTTGAACTTCCTCTTCAAAATTTGATCCAAGTCTAATCTATGTCTTAAACACTTGGTTATTCCTCTGTCTAAAATAGTATCAAACTCTGACTTCTTGCTTAGTTGACAACTTGCAATCTACACATGAACTAGTCTCCTTAGTTATCTTATTCTATCCTTTTGTGTTTGTCATAACTTGTGTCATGATAGTCATAAATCATGGCTGTTCTAGCCATTACTCAAATGACTTGTACCTAGGTATACAACACTCTTATCTCACTTTGAGGTTGCGTTCTAGTATGGTCCTTGTCTAAGCTTTGCTTTTCATCACTGTCTATGACTATTGCAACAAGGAGTGGAAACATGTTTCCTTCCTATAGACATAGATGAGGTAGAGCTAGGGGTTAGAATTGTGGCATAGGTCACTATCTAGTTTATAGATGGTCTGAGTCTAGTGAATCTAGGGAGGAGTCTTCATGATCTCCTTCACCTATTAGACCACCTCATGTTCAAAGGACATTTTCCATTAACTTTCAGCAAACTCGAAACCCCTTGTATCAAAAGAATCCTAAAACTAGCAAAATACATACATCTCCAGAAAAAATAGCTGAATTTTTATTTAGAAGACCCTTTCAACCAATGTATACTATAACTTATCATACTCCTAAAATGGCTAATCAAGACCAAGAAAATAGAGAACATAGTAGAGAACAAGATCACCAAAGGAATGCAAGACAAAAAGAACCTTTCACTAATGAGAATGAGGAAACTAAAGAAATACTTCCCAAAGACATCAAAAAATGTTGTAAGGATAAGCACTTCTAGAAAGTCACGGAGATCTTTCTTAACAAAGAGAAAGAGAAATACTTTCTCAAACTTGATCAAGAGGGAGAAAAACTACCTCATCATTTTAATGTTGAGACTATTATTACACATGAAGAGGAAATTGAAATGTCCAAGTTGAAAAAATAACTAAATATCATGCAAGAATAGTTGTCCCAAGTGATGCATGACAAGGACAAACCAACCAAAACATACACGTTAGACACTCTTTGTCCATTTCCTTTTGACAAGAGTTTAGACATGCCTCCTTTTTTAAAAGGAGTTGATTTGCCCACGTATGCCAAATAATTTGGAACCTTCGATCCCCAAGATCATTTGAGGGAATTTAGTGCTTTGTCTATGGAATTCATGCACAATCAAACATATCTTATGTATTTATTCCTATAGAGTCTAGGTGGTTAGGCCACAAAATGGTTTTCATGGATTCCTACTAGTATCATAATGTTTGATGAGATTGCTAATCTATTTGTTCAACAGTACTCACATAACATACAACATCTAGTTAACATATGTGACTTGTGTAACCTTAAATAAAAAATTGGGGAACCTTTCCTCACATTTCTTCAGAGGTGTTGAAAACTATATACAAAATATTCATGAAAGATTCTTGAAACAAAAAAAATTGACATCTTCATTGTTAATCTTTTACCTGAATTTGGGTATAAAGTTCAACTTCAAGGTCCACACACCTTTGAAGACATGGTTAGACAAGCTATCCAAATAGAGGAATTCATGGTCAAAAGGGCAAAATAACCCTTCAAAAGGACACTAAACAAGGATCAAATTCTAGTAAGGATAAGTAAAAGTACGTGAACAAGAATCAAGAGGTAGTATATGATGGAGTCATTGATAACATTACTCCTAAACCTACTAAAGAAGCTTTCAATCTTATAGAAAATTTCAAATCATCTAAGAACATTTACAAACCTCATCCTAACAAAAAGACATTTGGAAACAAAATGAAGAACTCATCTTGGGTTTCATGCCAAAAATGAGAATATACACCTCTTGGTGAACCTTTGGATGCATTCTATAAGATCTTGCTACAAAACAAGCTCATTTCTCCATTAGATAATTTTTGTCCTTATGATTCACAACCACGAGCTTCATGGTGGAATGAAACTACATTTTGCAAATACCATCATAACAAGGGTCACAAAATCAACAATTGCATCAACCTGCATCACAAAGTTCAAGACTTAATTGATGATGGTGAAATTGTTGTGGATGGACATAATAACAACTTGGATCACAAGGCTTTCAAGGAACCATTCTTGTCTTATGAAAAAGGAGAAATCTCTAGACTCCAATGATGATGATGTGATCAACATGGTTGAACCTATGGATTTTGAGTACTGTGACATCATCATAATCAAGGGAAAACAAGACAACAATATATCTAAGACACCATTTGTCTTAAGGGGCACTACATCCACTAAATCTAACAAAGAACCATCACAATCTTGTGCCAACATTGTTATACATTCTCGTGCCAAGGTAGTCCTTAAAGGCCCTACATCCTTTGCTCTTGAGTTAGAACAACATAAAGAAAAATGTCTCGCTATTTTATCTGGCAAAGGTATAAAAATTATAACATCTTCTATGGCTACTAGCTACAATATCCTCAATCAATTACAATAGACAAGTGCTCAAATAATGATCTTTGAATTGCTTAAAATCTGAGTTGATCATAGGTAGATTCTCAATAAAGCCCTCACTGAGGTAAATGTACCTCAAGATCTTGATCTTGACATGTTCCAATCTATGGTAGGTCATCTAACCTCACCTCACTATATGTCCTTCTCTAAGGAGGATGACAATTCACTAAGTCATCACATAATCAACTATTGCACATTGAAGTCATGATACACTAGAAGTGTCTCCACGATGTGCTCATTTACAATGGAGCTAGTGTAAACATTGTCTCTGCTATTCTACTTAGAAAATTGGGCTATTCTAAAGATTCCATTGATCCTTGTCACAAGATCACCATCAAGGCATATGAAAAAGTTGAGTGTAAATCCTTAGGTATTGTTATGTTGCCTCTTCGAGTTGGTCCTATAGAGAGGAATGTCACTTGTTGAGTCCTTGACATTCCATTTGCATACAAAATCCTACTAGGGAGACCATGGATACATGAAATGCAAGTTGTACCCTCAACCTACTATCAATGTGTCAAGTTTCCAGTTTATGGCTCTGAAATCACCATACCTACAAATACTAGTTATACCTTTAACATGTTGAAATATGCTGAAATCTTTGTACTTGCTACTATGGAATCTACAGACCATCATGATGATAAGTTGAAACAAATCAAGAAGTCACTCAAGTTGAAAGAAATTGGGATGGGTGAATATCACATAGAACTTGTTCTTTCTTTGACATCTCTTCCTGAGTCTCCCTGTCATTATGGGAGACCATCTAAAGCAAAGATACCTTTTGTGCTATCACCTCAAACTAAGTACAATGGTACATTTATTAAAACTATTGTACCTCTAGAGGAGGAAGATGAAAATAGAGCCATTGCCACATGGGTATAGAGAGAGGAAACTCTAGTTGACCTCACAGAATAGTCTCATGAGATTACTCCTAAAAAGTATGGTCCAGGTCTTAAACTTCTAAAATAATTTGGTTCAAATGGAATGGTCTAATCAAATGCAAAAAAAATGGCTTGATTGATCCTGTCAAAGTGATAGCTAGAAGGTCTCGAGATACATCTGGCCTAGGTTTCAAGAAGATTCCCTTCCATCTAAGGATTAACAAATTTATACCAAAACCTAAGAGTTCATTTGAATATGAGTCACAAGCTGAGTTAGATGACCATGAGGATGATGTTGATGATGAGGATCCTTATCCTTATCAATTTCTTGTTGATTTTGCTAAATTCTTTATAAAACCAGATGAATTTGTACCATGTATCAGTGTTATGGATGTTGACAGTGATTCTTATGACAACACTATTGATTCTCCCCATATTCAATGAGAACAAGGAGAGTCAAGTCATGCTTTAGTCATTGAGCAACTTTGTAAAAATCCAGATGATGAAGGGGAATGGGTACCTATTACTACTAGGGAATTCTATAATCTATCTCCATGCAACACAGGTTCTCAAGAGTATGAATTTGATTCTTTCTAAGAAGAAACTATAGACAAAGATATAGATCAAGTTCATGTTTATGAAAATCAGCATGAATTAGGTGAATCATTTAGGATTAGGTCAGATGAGTCTTATACAACTAGTATCATCAAGTCTTTGATTAATGATGTTAGAACTCTAAGGCATTTGAACACACTTGTGGATGTAGTTTCTCTAGGTCTCAAATTACTTTTCCAAGAATTTGATTATTATACTATGAATGCCATTGAACCTGCCACATCTCTTTTAGTTACCTATCCTGAGGTCATAGACTAGAATTCCAATGCATCTAGTGCAGTCCCTACATTCCAGAATGACTATGCTCTTGTCTGCTACTTGAACACTGTCAAACTTGTAACATCTTCCACTAGCAAACAAAGCATCAACATGATTGAAGATGACATCAAATATCTCAATCTCACAATAAAAAAGAAAATAAATAGAAGGTCCAATGGTCTAAGCCATATTGTGGCAGTATTAGAACCTAAAATAGTAAAAATAAAAGATGTACCCAAAGGTGAAAACCTCTCTGAGGTGCCTGAGGATGATATATTTGATGCACTTTTTAGTCATTTTTAGGAAAGATCAACAGTTTTGATAGAGCCAACACAACCCATCAACTTGGGAATAGAGGAGCAACCTCACATGATACATCTTGCATAGTATTTATCTCCAAAAGAAAAGAGGAATTCATTGCCTTCTTAGAAGAGAAAAAGATAAATTTTGTGTGGACATACTCAGAGATGCCAGGCTTGGATCTTGATCTTATAATGCATAATTTATCTATTACACTAGGAGCTAAACCAGTCAAACAGAAACTTAGGAAAAGGTATCCTCATGTTGCATTACTTTTTAAAGCTAATCTGGAAAAACTTCTAAAAGCTAGTTTCATCCACACTATTGAATACACTGAATGGATATCAAACATTGTTCCAGTTTCCAAACATGAAAAGTCTATTAGAGTTTGTACAAATTTATGAGATCTAAATTTAGCATGTCAAAAGGATGATTTTCTACTCTCCAACATTGATATGATAGTGGATATGACATCAAGATATGAGATGTACTCACTCATGGACATTTTTTCTAGTTATAATCAAATCAAAATTGCACCATAAGACTAGGAGAAAACTGCTTTCACTTATGCATGGGGAACCTTCTATTTGAATGTGATGTCATTTGATTTGAAAAATGCTGGTACCATGTATCAAAGAGAAGTTACTACAATCTTCCATGATATGACACATAAGATGATGGAGGACTATGTCAATGATACTTTGGTTAAGAGCACAAATGCAACACTCATCTTTACAATTTGGGATGCATCCTAGATCATATGGAGAAAGTCATTCTTAAACTCAACCCCAAGAAATGTTCACTTGGTGTAATGTCTAGGAAACTACTTGGTTACATTGTGTTTGCAAAAGGAATTGAGGTAGATCTAGAGAAAGTTCAAGTAATGATGGACATGCCTCAGATGAGGGGATTACAAGGAAGACTTCAATCCATTCATAGATTTATCTCATAGCTGGCAGATAGGTCACAAACTTTTACTAAGACTTTGCATAAAGGTGTGAAATATAACTAGAGTAAAGATTGCGATCAAAGTCTAATGCAGACAAAACAATACCTTTCTAATCCATCAATCTTGATGCCTCCTATCTATGGGAAGACTCTCATTTTGTACATCTCAGCAACATAGTCATCTCTTGGTATCTTGCTAGCTCAAGAAGACAATGATAACAAGGAATGAGCTATCTACTATCTCAGTCACACACTGATTTCTTATGAAATGAATTATAGCATCATTGAGAAAGCTTGCTTGGTAGTCATCTTTGCTTCCCATGAGTTGACACACTAATGCTTGCTCATACTACATGACTGGTTGCTAAAATTGATCCACTAAAATATTTACTCAACAAAGCAGCTCTAACAAGAAGGTTAGCTAAGTGGGTCATGATACTAAGTGAATTTGATATTTAGTATGTTGAGAGAAAGCCTATCAAAGGATAGTAAATTGCTGATCAATTAGCAGAAGAATAGTAAATTGCTGATCAATTAGCAGAAGAACCAATATAAAGTCTTCTTTTGCTAAACATTGACTTTCCTGATGAATCAATTCTAATGCTAATGCACCAAACTTGGGTGATGTTCTTTGATGACTCCTTCACACAACAGGGATCCAATGCTGAGCTCTTATTCATAACACCACAGAGGTACTCACTACCTAAGGCATACAAGATTATGTTTCCTTGTACAAACAATATTGGAGAATGTGAAGCCCTAATTAATGGCATGAAGATTACAGTTGAATGGAGAGTGGATGAATTGAATATCTTTGGTGATTCATAACTCATAATAAACCAGGTCAATGATGTGCATCAGATAAAGGATGAGAAGTTTGTAATGTATAAATGCATGGTAGATGACTTGAAGAAATATTTTTCTTATATCACTTTTCAAAAAATTCCTCAACAGACAACAAAGTGGTTGAAGCAATGGCTACTCTTGCTTTCATGTTAGAGATTCTAGAGAATGATCTTCGACATGAGTTCCTAGTGGAGATGTTACTCTACCTTGCCTATAATTCCCTCGAATCCTGAATGATCTATTCTATTATAGGACATGACTCCTCCAGCTACCACCATATATACTCTTACTTGCATGACTAAACAATTCTGGACAATCTAACCTAGAATGAAAAATGTCACCTTATCCACAATACTTTACAGTATGTTATTATTGCTGATGATTTGTTTAGGATAGGTCTTGATAGAATACTCCTTAGGTGTCTAGAACCAGATGAGTCCAAATGCACATTAATCGATGCACACAAGGGTACTTGTAGATATCACTCTAATGGCTTGACACTAGCTTCTAAACTTATTAGAGCTGGTTACTATTGCCCAAATATGGAGCAAGAGGCACTCAAATACACCAAGTCTTGCAAACAATACTAGTTGCATAGAAATATGATTTATGCTCTAGCTACGGAGCTAATTCCATCTATTATGCTATGGCCATTCCAACAATGGGCCTTTGATCTTGTGGGTCAGATTCACCTGTCCTCTTCAAATGGACACAAGTTCATCATTAAAACTATAGACTACTTTACTAAATGGGTAGAGGTAGTCCCTCTCTCTATAGAAAATGCAAAATTGTAGCTCTTTTCATTATGAATTACATCATATGTAGGTATGGTGTACCTTCCTCCATCATTACTGACAATGGAGGATAGTTTAAAAACAAGAATCTTAAAGAATTATGCAAAAAATTTAGAATCAAGCAAAATTGGTCTTCTATTTATTGCCCCCAAGGTAATGGTCAAGAGGAGTCATCCAAAAAGGTGATCCTTAAGATCTTACATCACATAGTTAATAAATTTGGAAGGGATTGGCACCTTCATATTAATCCTACTTTATGGGCTATAGAGCTAGTATCAGAACTCCAACGGCTACAATGCCCTTTTCTTGGTATATGGTGCAGATGTTGTGCTTCCAATTGAGGTTGAGATTC